>JAOVVB010065869.1:0-14165 GCA_028570985.1 Heterobranchus longifilis | reverse complement strand
AATCACAATAATGTTAAATAAACATAACAACAATAAAGGTCATGAGCTCAAGTCCCGGCGATTGTCTCATGTCAGTGGTGTGCTGGAATGGCTGGAAACAAAACTACACTCAAGTGTAACATGATACTTTTTCAGAAGATGTCTACGTGACCACCCTCACATCCCCTTCAGACGTATACCACCATATGTCTCCCTCTCCCTCTCCCTCTCTCTCTCTCTCCCTCTATCTCTCTCTTCCATTCTTTTTATCTTTTTCTCTTCAACTGTTCCCACAATGAGCGCTTAACCTATTTTCAATTTCCGAGAGCCGCGCCCTAAAAACCACAGGGCTCTACAGCGCTGCCTGTAACTTCACAGCAATTATCCACACACAACCGTGCCAACACTCTCCACCTGTCATGGATACGGTTACAGTGGGACCAGTGTCAGCCTGTATTCATGGTGCATTTCATTTGCAGGTAGCTTTCCGACGTTAACACTCTGCTGTCCTCAGTGAAGTGTGTTTGTGCGCGTTTGGCATTACAGGGTGCCCGCATCGATTTATTGCTCGTTCCGAAACAGCTAGTGGCCCCTGTTATCACAGTCACGTCCGCGACTGTGATAAGAAGCGTGAAAGGAGCCTGACGCCAACGACATATGGCTGCATACTGTATGTACTGTATGTGTGTAACTGTGTGTTGGGGGGGGCATGTTCTCTGGAGTTGAGAATGTGTTTTGTCACAGTAAAGCACAAGCAGATGCAGATGCATTTTTCAAATAATTTCTGTTAGCAGTCGTTTTGCCGAGACTGCAGTCTCAGTTCACCTAAGATTTAATTTAAAGCAATGCTTTATTTCTTTTAATTATTGATTAAGGACCTTTAGGGAGTGAAGGTGAAATTGTGACTGAGTTATACTTAGTTTATTATGTGCCATATCAGTAGTGTCCTTTATATTACTGATCTGATTAGTCAGAAGGCGTTGCTTAATATTGTGCAACAGCAGCCCTGACAGTAGTGCAAGTTTAGTTTAATGATTGATATTGCGATTATCAAATGATTGATATTACCCTTAATGCAATTATCAAATGATTGAAATTACCCTTAATGCAATTATTTAATAATTGCTATTACCCTTATTACACTTTTCAAATGATTGCTACTCGAGCTCAAGTTCAAAGGTGTCACTTTTTATTTTCTATCCTGCACAGTACGAGGCAAAGTGAAGGCATGACACATAGTGCCTTTGTGAGCAGAGAGAATTTTATTAATGATCAGTGTATAATCACACATTAAAGCATGTTAATGAAAGTGAAAAAGAAAGTAAAATAAAGAAAGAGAGATGTAGACCAGCAGGACTGCACTTTTAGAAGCACGGCACATGTGCACATGCAACTCCGATTGTCCGATTTCTTCTCGTCCAGTTCTTTTCATATAGACGAAGGGACTTTGATGTTCATTGGTCGCTCTAATCTGAGGAGTCAGGCCCAGGAGACAAATTTATCTTTTTTTTTTTTTTTTCATGTGTGCTTACTCATCTTCCTTTTTTATTTCTCCTTAACCAATTTTTTTTTTATATTACTTTTATATTTTAGTTTGCTTGGCCCAAAACCTTTAACAGAGATTAAACACAAGATAAAAAAAATGTGTTTTTAGAAAAAAAAAAAAAAAAAAAAAGGTGGTGGTGTTCTTATAAGGCTGTGAAATGCAGTCAGTCCAAAAGTACAAGTCGATTAGGAAGAACTGCTTTAATTAAGCTTATTAAATGTTAATCCTTATTATCAAGCAAAAAACAAACAAACAAACAAGCAAAAAAAAAAAAAACGTTATTGTAAAACTGAGACAAATCCGTTTTTGCAAATCATTCCAAACATCCTAGTTACATACTTTCTGTATAAGAGGGGGACCTGATGCAACTTATTCACCCCTAACGTCACTTAGTAACAAACCATATGTTTAATCCAATCAAAGGCTCAGACTTTTGGACTCTAATTTCATTAACCTTGTTTTTTGTTGTCGTCTCACTCTTTTTGAGGTGGATGTTTGTTTTGCCCTGCACTCCACAGCTACTGCTTACTACTATGCAGTTAAACCATTACTTGCAGAAATAGTAATAATCATAAGTGTCTTGATTACACTCTACTCCCATTGGCTAAATAAACACTCGTTTACTTGGTCCCAGCAATATCAGGGACTCGAAGGGACAAATGTCATCTAGCCGGGGAAGCCGAGCTGCTTGTAGACGCAGCCGATCTCGTTGACGACGGTACCCATCACCTTTCTGAAAGCATCCTGGGTAGCAGCATCCCAAATGCCCTTCTCTCCGAACAGTTGAATGATGACCTCAGTGATCAGCTGATGGAAAGAAAGTGATGGCATTAGAGGTGTGGCCGCAGTAGTGTAGTAGTATTGTGTTGTGTATTTACTCAAGTAAACTTTAGAAAATGTTAAAAAAAAGAAGTGTTACTTTAAAGTTGTTGAGGCCGATCTTGTGTTTGTTGGCATGGGTTGTAGCCAGTGGCTTGATGGAGTCACTGGAGCCTTTTGCCTTGAGGATCTCGCCCAGTTTTGACAGTACAGTTTTGCCATGGTCCGCAACGGCGGCGTTTCCAGCCAGGTCACCATGTGCGATCCCTACGAACTTGGGGAAGAGTTTCTGGGTCTCAGGGTGCTCTGTGAACAGACTGCAAACAGAACATGTGTGTGAGAAATCGACAGTACTACATTTGTGGCTATAAATTAACAGCAAGTACTAGATCAGAGGGAAAGGTGGAGACAGGTGGATTGGGAAATAACCATAAGGAAACAAAGGTAAAAGCTATCATGATGGCAATCTAAGCTCGCTAAAAGTCCTGGTTCCTTTTGAGACCGCTGAGAGATGGAGAGCGGAAAAGAAAGAGACTATTGTCCATGCTGTGAGCTCAGCCCACATCTGCATCCTATTACCTGGGTGTACTGAAAGAGGGAAACTCCACAGGGGGAGAAAGCAGGTAAGAAAGCTCTACTCTGCATCCATCCTTTTCTCACTGCAGCCAAGCGGATTTGACTCGGCCCTTCCTCCCTTCCCCACCCACTCTCTCCTTCCCTCCTCTTCATCAATAGCTGTGGCAAGTTTTGGAACCTTTTAGAGAACTAACGGGTTTGAGCACAACAATTAAACAGCCTCAGGGTATAAAACGTATTAGGATTAATGTATTATGTTCATATTACACATCATTATGACTTAAAAGTGCCAGCAACAAATCCCTGTGCATGAAGGGTATGTCTTTAAACTATTTGCTTTGATGATACCTTTCATTATAATCCTGTTTATTTAGTCTCTCATAAGTAAATTATATTCAATAGGGCAAACGCAAACCTGGCAGTCTGTCTGCAGTCTGCAGAGCTACGGTCCAGGAACTATATAAATAGTTAGTGACTGCTGATTGATGAAGTGTGACCACCACTACCTCAGGTTAAATCGATAAACAGCACAGGTTTTTATTAATAGCTTTTACTATAACTTGATGCTTGACATACGTACCAGAAGAAAGTTTTAAGACAAGTAGTTTGGTACTTACCGGGTCAGAACTTCTCCTCCCAATCCAGTAAGGTTGCCCTCCACTTTCCCCCAGCTGGCCAGAATCAAGTCACAGTCAGACATTGTCTGCAGACAAAACACAGGATGCGGTCAGACGTTGAAGGTCAGGTAATGAAAAACTGGCAGTGCACACACCTCCTACTCATTCATATTTTTTTTTTCATATTCCAATAACTTAAATCTAATCATTGTATATGTCATTTTGAAAGCATTAAACATAAACATACAAAATCAGTGTTTATGACCTTGAGGACCTTAAAGACCCTCTCTCTCTCTCTCTCTCTCTCTCTTTCTCTCTCTCTCTCATACACATAAACAAACACACAAACATAGGTATACAGTCCTGTGCAAACCGTTATCATACATAAATTAACACAAATGCACGTCTCTCACAATAATGAAAATTTCCAAGAATTTTTCCAAATAAATTGCTAATTAAAGTGCAATTTAAAATTGCAAATGTGCTTACATCAGTTACAATATTCGTAAATTGTTTTTTAATAGTGACCACAATCTCATCTAATAAGAAGCCACCTCCAGCCACCTGTAAGATAATCCCCCACACACTCACACACCTACACACACACACACACACACACACACAAACTTACCAAGAGAGTGTTGAGATCAGCTAAGGAGAGAAAATGTTCTTCAGTCTTGTTCTGCAGTGCCTCTGTCTCTGACTTTGGTCTTTTATACTTTGGGCCCCACAAAAGTTTGTCCCCTCACCTGTCAGTCAAACATGTCCACTCCCTGTCTCGATGTTAGCCCTGCCCTTTATTACTCCTCCCACCTGAGGATTCTGTATTTCTCCCACTGGTTCTCATATATATTTTTTTCTTTTTTTCTCTACGTTATTAATATTTACCCAGCCATTTTGTTTTAATCTCTTTTTTTTTCCGCTCTCTCTCTCTCTCTCGCTTTCTATACAACTTTCACCCTTCCTACCCCTCACGTGCATGCTAATGCACGGCCACCACATAGCAGAGTTTAACGGTGACTCGGCTCAGCCATTGCATGTGACACAGACTTTATTAGTAGTCATGGGACTTGTGTATTCTGTCTTGGTGAACTAGACAGATTTACAATGCAACCATTAGTTATTGCAAGTTCGTGCATGATTTCAGTCCTTTGTGAAACAGAGAGATAGAAGAGCAGGATAAGAAAAGGGGGAATAAAGCATGTAATAAAGAAAGTTGAGTCATGGCTCTGGCTTCCGTCGAAAACAGTTTAATGATTCTTATTACTTATTTTCACTACCTCAGAATTAATTGTATGTCATGTCTGTATATGACGCCAAAACTTGAAACTCGATCCAGCCCTGACCTTGGGCCGGTTAACACTAACCGTGAATGACCGCTAACCCTGTGCAAAAGTTCACCTTGATGCTGCATGCCTAACCTTAGGTATTCCCTAAACCAACCCCAACCTTAAAATAGGCAGAGATTTTTTGCATAAATGCTATTTATCACTTGAACACTAGGAACAAGTTCATTTTTTTTTTTTTTATCAATAGCTAAGATCAGTATAAATGAGTTTTGTGAGAAATATTGCAAGTACGGTAAGGAATACAGGATCATTGTTTGACGTTAGCAGATATTAAATGAGGATAAAATAAGCCCTATTTATGCCAATAAAAATGAGACTGCTAATTAAACCTAAGAAGGCTTTTCCCATAAGTTAGGCAATACTTTGTAAAGTTTATCTAACAGCTCCAGCATCCAAATATCAGTCCAGAGACTGAGATTCCTGTGGGTTTCTTCAGTAAACTTCCCCAGCTGCAAATGTGTATGTGACACCTGGGTGGGCTAGTATCCCATTCAGAATGTATTTCTGCCTTTTTGCTCAGTTTCATGCTCTGAAAGTGATTCATATGAAAAACTCACACACAATATCAACATATAGTACACAACTAATAGCCTAAAGTTTCAGGGGAAAATCACTGGAAAACATTGTGTGTGTTTTTTGTTTTTTGTTAAAATTGGTCTAGGGTTAGGGCTCCAGTCAAAAGTTTGGACACACCTACTTAATTGATTTTTTTTTTCTTCAGTTTTTACTACGTGCGTTGTAGAACACGTACAATGATTTAAAAAAAAAAAAAAAAAACTGTGTGAAACAACAAATGAAACGTGCTAAAACAAGTGCTTAGCGGATATAGGAACTCCTTTAAGAATGAAATCATGCCAGGTGACTACCTGATGAAGGAGGATGAGCCAACCAGGAGAGGTTTTTTTTTAATTTTTTTTTTTCATCCACAGTGTTACATATCTCTTATTTTGAGATATTTCATTCATTAAAATTATTTTTTCAATTCAAATACATGACATAAACACATTAAAACACTGAGGCAAGATCCATATTGAAACGTCTCATATCTTTTAACCCGCAAAAAAAAAAGTAACCCATTTTATATTTTTAACTGCAACATTAAGTCTTATTTTATTTTTCTCACAGTGCAACTCTCCTAATGGAGTTCTCTTCCAAAGACGAAACTGCTCCTGTTTCTGCTATGCATTGAAGACATGTGGCTTTGAGATTAAAACATGATTGTCAGAAGATTGATCAGAATTTCAAATAGCAACATAGGAAAAAAAAAAAAACTGTCCTTAACTTTCTAGCACTTTTGGACTGGACTGTATATATTGCAATACAATCTGTGCTTCATTTTTTTTTTTTTTTTTTTCCCAGTTACATTAGTGATTTTTGAGAAAGTAAGCCCTAACTCCAACCGTAATCCTGCATTCACTAACTCTGACTCAGCAAAAACAAAGAAAATACTGTTCACACCATAAAGGCACACTGTCCTACTTTTATATTAAATCAGAGTTTAATATAAAGAAAACTTTCACACTCGTTAACTGGTCAGCTGATGTCCGAAAAGATGCATTTGTGCCTCACTGCTTCTGTATAAGATGATATACCCTTATTCGTCCCACAGTGGGGAAATTTCTAACTAATAATCTTTTTTATTATTATTTTATTTTCAGGTTAAAACTGGTTTTAAAATGGAAGAACAAACAATTAAACAAATATGTAAAGTTAATGACTGAGCTAATGAGGACATTTATAAATGAATCATTTCATTTCAAAGGTTTTTTCTTTTTATTTAGATTTAAATTCATCATCTGCTGAAAACATTATCCCTCTTGCTCTCCACACACACACACACACACACACACAATAGCAAACAAGCTGTGTTGGTGCCCTCTCTTGGAAATCGCACGAAGGTGCACAATGTATGTCTCCATAAATCCATTTTATTTGCTGTAAAAAATTACAGTACAGCAAATATTACCCTTAATCCACTATTAATATGACATTTCACATGTCTAGTAGGGAGGGGTTTGGGGTCGGGACTGAGGACTGGCACTGCTTACTTTTTTGTAAAGGGAATAAAATGTAGAGATACATTTCACATGCCAACTGATAGAAATCATAAATACAGATTAAACTGTATGGATTGGCAAAATTGCAGAAAGTATAGACATTAAGAAGGGACTTCAATTTCTTTATACCAGTATTTCTCATAGTTTGGGCTTCTTTCATTCTTTCTTTCTTTTATTTTTCTTTTTCTTTTACAGTAGTAAACAACTCACTGTTATCAAACATTCATCACAATTATTGAATGAATATTTAGTGGCCTATTTTACTGGTAATTTTTACCTGGTTTAATCAAAAGTACAACAACACCCAAAACAAGACAGTCTACTGGAACGCTAACGTGTTCTGTTGGTGGAAAGTTCAACAAGTTAAAAAATGGTCACTGTTGGTGGTTTATTTACACTGGTTGTGTGATGGTGATTTACCCCGCATGTAATAAACGTTAGTGCAGGTATGTACAAGTTTTTTATTTTTTGGTTTTAATTCTCGCTTCACATCTCATGATTAATTGTATGACATCTTTCCGTTAAGCCATGATCTTGTGCCAAATTTTAAACTAAGCCTAACCTTAGGCATTCCCTAACTTGTCCAAACCTAAATGTTTTGGTAAAATGTTTTGGTGAATTAACTATTTATTTAAAAACAATTCATTAATACAGTAGTTGCCAAGTCGTATATTCCATATCACCTGACAACTATTAATGAGTTGTTTTTAAATCAATAATTAATGTTATTGAATTCAATCATTAATTTGCCTCTATTTTGTATTATTACTTCATCACAGCTCCAGCACCAAAGGTTCAGTCCTGAGTAAACTGCTCCAGTTTCACATTTCTGTGTGGTGCCTGAGACTGACATCCCATCCATCTTCCTGCAAAAAGGATCCAACTCCACTGTTACTGGAAAAATTTCTGTCTAAAGTTGACTTAACTCACACACAAAATCCCTATACAGTAAATAACTAATAGCCTAAAGCTATCAGATGTCTCAGACAACTGATATACAGCAAAGAACATAAAAAAATAAAAAAAACGAAATAAAACTGATTAAATTAGAAAGATTCCGTGACTATGGAGTAAGAAAGGACGATTATTGGAACATCTTTTGTCTAGGGTTAGGAGTCAAAAGTTTGAACACTTCTACACAGTGAAGAGTAGTGCTTCACTTCTACTACATATACCGAAGAATGATTTAAAAAATACCAACTTTATGTATGGGGAAAAAAACATGCTAGAACAAGGGCCCAGCAGATATGGGAACTCTTTCAAGACTGAAATCATGCCAGTTGACTACGTCATGAAGGATGTTGAGCCAACACCAGGAGTGTTTGTCATTGTGCATTAAACTTGGTTTTTTTTTTCCACTCACAGTGCCAGTTAAATTGTCTTATTTCTTTCTTAAATATTAAAATAAATGAATTATATTTCTTTTTTATTTTCAGGTTAAATAAATGATAAAAATTGGCAAAACTGCTATGTATTTCTTTTTATCTTTATTTAGATTTATATTCATAATATAGGTGGAGCAGTTGCTTAGTGGCTAACACTGTCACCGTACATCTCCAGGGTCGGAGTTAAATTCCTGTCACACGTATGTGCATGGAGTTTGCATGTTCTCTTTGTGCTTGGTGGGTTTCCTCTGGGTACTTTGGTTTCCTCCCACAATCCAAAGACATGCAGATTATTCTAATCGTCGTTCTCAAATCGCCTGTAGTGTGTGAATGATGACCAGAGGTCCTACCATGTTTGTACAAATAGTAATAAATACAATGGTCACCACTGGCCTCCACGGGTTCCTAGTTGAACTACAGAGGTTTCTAACTGGATGGATTTATAATATACTAAAACTGTTCTCTCTCTCTCTTTTTCTCTCATACATGCACACATGCACGTACACATGCACGTACACATGCATGAACATGCAAAAAAAAAAAAAAAAAAAAAAAACTGTTGCTGCCCTCTTTCGGAAATGGCATGATGTTGCACGTGGTATAACTGACTTAATTTTATATCAGTAATCTGCTGTAAAACATTAGATTATGATCCACCAATAATAACTAATGATTAGATTTCTTTATTTTACACTCTGAATTCCCCTGCACGCTACACAGACGCACAGAAAATAACTGTATGCATTGCCGAGATTTATTTCCGTAAAAGACAGACATTAAGAAAGGACTCCAAATACCTTATTTGGATAAGTAACTTTTTTTAAATAACTTTTTTTTTGGTTATAATAGTGCTGGGAAGCTCACTGTTATTACAATTGTTGCATTTTAATACACGCCCCTTAAATTTAACTTGTAAAATGTACTAGTTTCATCCAAAGAACGACATCCAAAACAAGACGGTCTACCAGGACACTGACGTGTTTTGTTAAAGGAATGTTCCTAAGAAAGAAATGCTTATTTTTGGTGTATTTTTATGTTGGTGAGGAGTGACCCTGCACCCATTAAAAGTTAATGCAAGTACAGGCAAGTTTTCATTGTCTTGGAACAGAAAAATAGAAATGAATAGAGAGGAAATATAAGAAGAGATGGGAAAAAAGCATGGGCTCAATCAGCACAGAAAGTTGAGTCATGGCTCTGGCTCCAGCACAAAGCAGTTTAATGATTCTAATGTCCCCCTTTACACTTCTTAGGAATTAATTGTGGGCCTTATCTGGTAACTTCACCCAACCCATATCCCACATGAAACCTAATCCTAGGCATTCCCTTAACTTATCCCTATAGTAGAGGCAAAAGGCCTTGGCGAATGCATTATATCATTTGACTACTAGAAGTGTGTTGTTTTTAAATCAAGAGCTAAGATGAATGTAATTGAATGTTGTGATGTACAGTAAGAAATACAGATTTACAGTTTGACATTAACAGACATTAAGTATAAACTCTGCTACTTGTGCTCATTAAAATAGACAAAAACACTGTTTAAATGTATTTAAACAGTTTATTAAATTTTTTAATTTCACATTAAATTTAGCCCCCTCTTAAATGAGGCTAAACCAACACCAAGAGTGTTGTTTCCTTGCATATTTCGCTTCAGAAGTATTGAAACATCAAAGCAAATTATTTTGGTTTTTTGGTTATGGAAAGAAGACGTGGCATTGAGATTAAAACATGGTTACTAGATCAGACTTTCTGATTCTGATTTTAGTAAGTCTACTGCTTCAGTGTTTTTAGATCTTTTTGTCAGATGTTACCTTGTTATACTGAAATATAATTGCAAACATTTCATGTGTCAAAGGCTTTTATTGACAATTACGTTAAGTTTCTATTAAGAGTCAATAGTTGCAGTCTTTTTCAAAAACTCTGCAATTCGCCCTGGCATGCCGTCAGTCAATTCCTGGGCCACATCCTGAGTGATGGCAGGCTGTTCTTGCATAATCAATGCTTGGAGTTTGTTGGTTTTTGTTTGTCCACCCACCTCCTGAGGATTGCCCACAAGTTCTCAATGGGAGTTTTCACAATTTAGGTTGGGTTAGGATAGTTTTTATTGTCATTTAACATGTTAGACAATCTCAATAATAATAATAATAATAATAATAATAATAATAATGTGTATACCAATAAAACCCAAGCATATAAGTAATAAATAAGTAAATAAACACAGCATGTTTAGAAAAAGTATGCATCAGTCATTGCGAATGCAAAAGTTACTTGCTGTAAGTTATTGAGATCATTAGCCTTACAGTCTTTAGTCTTGTTGTGTTGGCTCTAAGACTTTGCAGCCTTCTACCTGAGAAAATTGAAGCAAACAAATTTTATACTAGGTGGGTGGGATCCGGCATGATATTTTCTGCTCTGCTTCTACATCTGGTTGTGTTGAACTGAGGCCAGCCTTCTTAAGTCTCTTCTAAAAATAAGGGCGTTAGTGAGCCTTCTTAATGATGCTGGCTGTTCGTTAAAGAGGTTGCTAAAGATGTACATACACAGGTAATCATGGTAACCAGGTATTTAAACGTAGACAACACCTCCACAACTTCTCCTCTCATGAGGAGGATAGGAGATGTGTGACCTCCTCTCCTGAAAATGTACAGATTATTTGTGTCACACCCGTCCATCAGCTCTTCCACCTCCCACCTGTATGCTGACTTGTTGTTGTTCAGTCCAACAATGACCATGTCATCGGAAAATTTGACAATATGATTTCCCGGACACCTTGCAGAGCAATCATATGTAAGCATTGTGCAGGAGGAGGCTAAGGATGCTTGTGTATGATGGAGGATGAAACACCATGGATCTTTACTGATTGTGACCTGTTTGTCAAGATTCCGATTCCCAGTTACAGAGAGATGGCTTCAACCCCATCAACAGCAGTTTGTTAACTAGTGTCTGCAGAATGATTGTGATAAACACAGAACTAAAGTCCAGAAAGAGCAGCCTGGCCTCCAAATGGGTGAGAGCAAAGGGGATGACAGTTGACACTCCATCAGAGACAGACTGGTTCTTTCTGTAGGCATTCTGGTGTGGACCTACAGTGATACTGATTGTGTCTATGTTGGCCAAAACCAGCTACCTCAACAATAGGGGTGAGGGCCACTGGACAATAGTCATTCATATTGTTTGCAGCTCTGTTTTAGGCACTGGGATAACAGACTTTTTAAAACAAGGAGGCACCTTAAATTAGGACAGAGAGGTCTTAAAAATATATGTCAGTTCCTCAGTAAGTTCCTGAGCACACACTTTCTGACTCAGAACCCATCCTGGGATGTTGTTTGTGCCTGCTGCTTTATGAGGACCCTCTGCAGTGTTCTGCTTAAAGCCCCCATAAACACACTAAGGGTCATCTCATCCAATGAAGGTGTGAACCTATTGGTGTGAGGTGTGAGGGCCTAAGAACATAGCCATGAATAAAGAATGGTACAAAAACATCGTCCGAGAGCAACTTCTCCCCACCACCCAAGAAGTGGCCTATTTTACTGGAAATTTAAATTTAACAGGTTTAATCCAAAGAACAACACCCAAAACAAGAGGGTCTAGTTGGACACGAATGTGTTCTGGTAGTACTGTATGTTCAGCAAGAAAAACAAATCTTATGTACATTGTGTTGGTGGATTTACTGTACCTGGCACCCATTAATTGTTAATGCAAGTATGTGCAAGCTTATTAATTACAGAAAGAGAAATTAATGAAGAAGAAGAAATTAAAGGAAAGAGAGACAAAAACATGAGCTCAGTGAGTACAGTCATGGCTCTGGCTCCAGGACAAAACAGTTATCAGATATTGAATATAAATTTAGCTGATCCATGCTCATAAAAAATTTACCAAAATAATGCTGATTAAACCCTAATAGAAGATTTTTCTATACACTTGTCATTGTTTTGTAGCATTGCTTTATCACAGCTCCAGCATCCAAGGTTCAGTCCTAAGACTGAGATTCCTCTCGGTTCTTCAGTAAACTGCTCCAACTGCAAATATGTGTGTAACAAATGGGTGGACTTGTATCCTATTGAGAGTGTGTTCCTGCTTTTTTGCCCATGGTTCTTAATTTTTCCTACATACATGCCTGAAATCAAGATTATTTGTGTAACAAACCAAAAAAAAAAAAAACAAGTGCTCAGCTCATTAATTACCGACATCATTCCAGATAACTACCTTAGGAAGAAATTATTGTTGTTGCAAAGACATGGCTATGAGATGAAAACATGCTTATCAGACGACTGAGCATTCATTTCCAAAAAAAAAAAAAAAAAAAAAAAGTCCTTTCCTTTTCACTACGTTCAATTTGCTTGGCTCAAAGTCCTAAACAGAGATTAAACACCTTTTGATGTTGGTGTTCTTATAAAATTGTGAAATGAGTCAGTGCAAAAGCACATGTTAATTAGAAAGAACTTCTTTAATGAAGCTCATCAAATGTTAGTGCTTACAATCAAGCACACAGAAAAGGTAAAACTGAGACACATTTGGGAAATCTTTCCAAACATCTATTTAAATACCATGTATTTAATCTGGACAAAGGCTCAGCCTTTTGGATACTAATCATTAACCATGTTTTTTGTTGTTGTCTCACTCTTTTTGAAGTGGATGTTCACTCATATCGTAATAATTATAAGTGTTTACTTAAGTGATTACACTGTACTCCCACTGGCTAAATATACCCTTGTTTACTTGGTCCCAGCAATGTCAGGGACTCAAAGGGACAAATGTTCACTAGCCGGTGAAGCCGAGCTGCCTGCAGTAACTCTTGTTGATGTTGCTACCCATCACCTTTCTGAAAGCATCCTGGGTAGCAGCATCCCAAATGCCTTTTTCTCCGAACACTTGATTGATGACCTCAGTGATTGCCTGATGAAAGAATGAAAGAGCAATTGATGGTTTTACAGGTGTGTCAGAGGTAGTGTAATAATACTAGTAGTATTAGTGGTAGTGGTGTGTAGTGTATTAACCCAATTAAACTTGAGTAAATGTAAATTTAAAAAAGAGCCTTGAGTGTTACCTGAAAGTTGTTGAGGGGGGCTTTGTGTTCTTTGGCATGTGGGTTGTAGCCAGTGACTTGAGATCACTAGATCCATTTGCCATGAGTTGCCAGTTTGGTCATGACAGTTTTGCCATGGCCTGCAATAGCTGCATTTCCAGCCAGGTCACCATGTGGGATCCTCGCAAACTTGGGGGAAAGTTTCTGGGTGTCAGGGTGATCTGTGACAGACTGTGAAAACACGGCGTGTGTTTTTGTGTGATTATTTGACCATACTAAATTTGGGGATATAAATTAACAGTAAGTACTAGATCAGAGAAAAATGTGGAGAAATTTGGATTGCGTAAGAAGCATAAGGAAACAAAGGTAAACGCTTTCAAGATGCCACTCTAGGCTCTCTAAAAGTCTTGGTTTCTTTTGAGACTGGTGAGAGTTGGGAGAGGGGAAGAGAAAGAGACTATTGTCCATGCTGTGAGCTCAGCCTACATCTGCATCCTATTACCTGGGTGTAATGAAATAGGAGAAACTCCACAGGGGGAGAAAGCAGGTAAGAAAGCTCTACTCTGCATTTGTCATCTCTCACAAATGTTTTTCATTTCCCCATGGAGATGACATCAACTCCATGACAAACTGCATAAAAAAATGTAACAACTTGTGTGTAGACACCATCTTCAACAAGTTTGGTACAGGATCCCCAGCTGTCCCCTCTGCTCTCTCCTCCATTAACACACAACAAAGCTTCTACTGCAGTCTTCACAATTGTTTCCCTCTCACACCACCCCAGTGTCTAATAATAGCGGATCATATTGTTAAT
>JAOVVB010065859.1:0-14166 GCA_028570985.1 Heterobranchus longifilis | reverse complement strand
CATCAGTCCAATCATCAGTCCTGTGGTCTGATAGACTCATCAGTGTCCTGCCACACTACCAGATGGTGCGTTTGACACCCGCCCAGATCGAGCGTTTGATTCCCTGCGCGGCCCGTACGTCGTCCCAGTGCAGCCGGGTGTTGGGGATCTCGTCTTCAGGCTCCCGATCGGGTCGGGCCCCGTCTTTCGGACTCGCCACCACCGTGGGCAGCGGGCCCCGCTGTGCCTGAAACTCCACAACGTGGAGCTGCTTCTTGTCTGCCAGCTTCTGGTGGATTTCCTGCAGGTGGGGGGGGAGAAGAAAAGGTAGAGGCATGGCTGGATTATGGACGGGGCCTGTGGGGCCAGTGACCTGGGGCCTCAGAGTGCCAGGGGGCCTCCAAGCTTCAGACCGAACAATCACACAATCTCATTAAATTTTCAAAGCTGTTCCACAAATTAACCCATCACTGTTATACATCTTTGTTTTTGTAAACATGCAAATTCCTCTT
The DNA here is from genome assembly GCA_028570985.1 of Heterobranchus longifilis. Taxonomy (NCBI): domain Eukaryota; kingdom Metazoa; phylum Chordata; class Actinopteri; order Siluriformes; family Clariidae; genus Heterobranchus; species Heterobranchus longifilis. The sequence goes on along the minus strand of JAOVVB010065859.1, from coordinate 13,675 downwards.
AATTTACACCGACTCTCTCTCATTTGAAACAACTGCTGGATACAGTCTGGAAACATCTTCTTTTTTTTTATTTTTTTTTTACTTTTTACATTAATTGTGCTGTTTTAAAGTCCACCAAATCTCTAAATTTGAGAGCATGTGAGTTTATAAATAACACACTGGTTGGTTCATGATAATCAACTGCTTACAATTCTTACAGCTCTCTTCTGTAGCATGAAAAATTATTTGTGATTGTATTCTATGTATTTCCCCAAACCTCCACACAGTGGGAAATGTGTGGGACTATAAAAGGTACAATATAGATACAATATATGTAATGAATTTTGATTGAGGATATCTTTTGTTTTGAGCAATATTGCAATGAATGGACTTTGACATTTTATTTTGTCTTTACATGATATATATGTGGCTTTTATTGCATTGAGAGAATAAAAGAGACTTGCTATTTTCCCAGCAGCGATTAAGATCCCTCCCACTACGCTGACATGACTTCACCTGGTTGGCTAATCCAGTGAAGAGAGCCCTGGTGATGTTGAGGAGATTGACAGATCCTTCTACTTTGCAGTACATGTCCTTTATGCCGATCAGCTTGCACAGAGTGATGACAGCCCGGTGGCAGTGCAGACCATAACCTGCAGACAGAATAAATACATATATATATCATATGCACACAGTGATGTCACCATGATGGAGCACTAGGGGTGGACAATATAAACACTTCTATCATGGTACATGTCATTTTACAATATTGACATATAGTGTGATATAGTACATGCCTGTGTGCAAATGTTTTATGTGAATTGTTGAAACTCTGCTCTTGGTTGTAAAAGAGATCTTTGATCTCAATGGGACAAAACTGGTTAAATAAAAGCTACATGAAAAATACAAATCTGGACATGTTGAACACAATAACAATAAAAAGCCAAGTATGCAGCAAAAAGAAGAGACATTATTCAGTTAACACCCTTTTAATTGTTAGTATGACGGCTGAACACTCAGCAGGTTAACATGGGAAAATGTGGAATTTGTCTATACAGGAAAGCATACAATTTAACATATATACAGAAAAAGGTTTCCAATATTACTATTATTATGTGTTAATATTTAGTTGAGATGAAATTGAGCTCATCTTTTAAGCACATTCATAATTTCCTTATAATTTGTTTCAAATGGCATTATTTTCCAAGAAGCTTGATGGAAATTATTTGGAAACAAAGAAAAAAAAAAGTATTTTTTATCATGAATGAATGAATGAATGAATGAATGAAACCTTTATTGCCCTGATGGGAATTTACTTTGCACAGAGCAAACACAAAAGACATCGACAATCATTCATAATACATACAACATGAAGACATGAGCATCATAAAAACATCTTAAAAAGCACTTAAAGCATTTAAAAGCTAAAATCACAGTGTTTAACGTCACGTAGACCAACAGTAGTGAGTAAAACCTCAACACTAAGCTCCGCCTCGATCCTACGAACTAAATACTTAATGAAACGAGACGTACCTTCGTTTTGTTTCTTCATGCGGAGCGTCGTCCTCTTGAACTTGGATTGGATGTCATGATAAACTGTTGGAGGGAAAAACAACAACTGAGTTACACTCGCTGGGTGTAGACCAGGGAAGGAGAGAGAGAACACACTGATATAATAAACAACAGACACAATTATTCAAGTCCAATTATCTTCACAGGTTTTGTGCCATTTCCAAGTACAGGCGCTTGTGTTTTGTTATGCATCCTTTCTCCTGCTCTCCCTCAGGTCTTGTGTTTCTCTACCTGCCCACCAGATGTCCTTCCACATGCCGGCGTCTCCTGCAGACTGCAGCAGCTGTGGCTCATTAGTTATTCAGACACACAGGCCCTCAGCGGGAGCCGTGCGCTGATGAGTGGAGCTGGGAGCCGCAGAAAACTGTAGCTGGAGGTTAAAATGTTGTTCTGGTGTCACATCAGTCTGGAAACAGCACATTGACTGCTGCTGTCCCTGCATCCTCCAGACATCCAGTTAGAACTGAACACACTTCATGAATTATGTTTTGTTTTGCTGCACCGACGGAGGGAGGAGTTATGGATGCAAAGGGATAAAAAGAGAGGACGGATGAGAAGCAGTAAAACGAAAATTTGGTGCTCAGAGGACACGTCCTGCTGAGCGTAGAAATCTAACATGCAAAATGAAATGTCAAATACGCACACACACACACACACACACACAGAGCTGAACATGCTGTGGCTGCAGGAGATCCAGGTTCATTTGGAAACGTGTGTGTGTGTGACTCACAGATCCAAACAGTGGCAAAGTTTTAAAAAAAAAATTAAAAAAGGCATATTCGTCCTTGACACACACTCTTATATTTCGGTAATTGTGAGTGTTTGAGTGTTTGAGTGTTTTCACCGTTTCTCGATCTCTAACTCCAACAATAAAAAGTCCACCCTGAAGGAACCAAAATGACTGAAATTTGTTTGTTTGGTTGTTTTTCAGTCCAAAAGGTCTCCGACAAAAGGTGGAAAATCATATCTAACATGTTGCCACATTCAAATGTATTCCAACTCCCTTTGGCTTTGCATTGTTTATTCATTTCTCCTGAACGCCACATGAATATTCACACAGCGAGCGTGGTCCTGGGAGAGCGGGAACACTGGTGCCAACAACAACAACAACTGGAAGGTCAGCGGAGCGGTTTGGTTTTCCACCAAAACAATTTTAGTGGCCAAGTCCAGGACGTCCAGATGTTGGACACATCGACGCTTAACAACCACCAAGAAGAAGTATCATCTGGTGGACGAAATCCAGGATCTGGACCGCCACCAGAACTTGAGTGTCCTGCAGGCAATCTGGCCACCGGATTTCAACAACAACTTTGCTAGACGATGATTTCAGTGACTGCGTTTACATGCACACAATATTCAGGTTTTTGCCCTTATTCCAAAAATACAATATTCCTACTGTTAGCTGTTTGCATGGCTAATGAAAAGCAGTACTCCATTAATATTCCTGTTTACATGCAGCCGTGCAAAACAGGAATTATTTCAAAGTTTTTCACCAGTGGTGGACAGCCTCCCTCTTTCATTCCTTCAACCGCCTTCTTAAAAAGCTTGGGATATTTGCACATATACAAAAAAGCTGTTGTTATCTACTTTTTCATGTTAAGGTGGCTCCTGCCCTCGACCGGACCTCGCCACTCTTTTAGTTTAGTTTAGTTGACAAAAATATTCAAATACAATCGTAAAAACATGATTCTGACTCTGACCAGAAATGTAGGATTTTCTTTTGTGCGTGCATCTCTGCCCCAGTCTTGCAAGCTGTTGGTTTGTGTACAACAACCATAGAAACACACAGAGCTGATCGTCAGCCAGAAACTGGCCATGCGGTGAAAACCCCAATTGAGATGCATATTCTGAATACGCTGTTTACATGTCCAAAGAATGCTCCTAAAACCCAAATAATACCAGATATCCAACATGTCTTAATCAGAAAATACTATATTCTGAAAAAGGCTGTTTTCAGAATATCCAAACAGAATATGCTGTTTACATGACCTCTATCAAATTCAGAATACTGTCAGATTCTGAATAATAGTGGAATATGTGTGCATGTAAACATACTCACTGACTGAGTGAGCAACAAAGGTGACAAAATCATCTCTGAGATATCTGATCTGTCACAAAATGTAATTTGATTACAAAAAGTGAGATAATCCCGGAAAAGGGTGACTTTTATTTTTAAGTGCTGAAAGGATGAAGAAGTAAACAAACAACCAATCACATGACGGTCCAGACAGGTTGCAGATGGTTGAACAGTGAGAGCTGGCATGTGGAAAGATTTGACAGGTTTTTTTTTCCTGTGAGCCTGCAAAAATTAAATATATCACAGATTTGAGCTCAAACTGGGTGGAAACACACGCACGCACACACGCACACACACACACACACGCACACACACACCTGGTCTCAGGCCAAAGCAGGAAGCTAACTTTCTCCTCCGGTGGGCGCGGTGAAGGCTGATGACTCACACACACTCATCTCTCTGGCTTTGCTCTCCAGCAGCAGCTCAAGGAGCCAAATGGTGTTTGACAATAAGAAAGTACAAGCAGTGCATTCTGACTCTCATACCTTTGACATTGTTTTACTGCTTGTATCAGTGCAAGCAGCTGATGTGAGGAGAAGAGCAGGAGTGCTGGACATGAGGGGAGGAAGAGCAGGAGGAGGAGATGAAGGAGAGGAGGAGCAAAAATAAGAAGGAGGAGGTGGAGCAGAGGAGATGGTAGAAGGAGGAAACCAGAGGAAGTAATGGAGTTGTGAAGTGGAAGAAGTTATTGCGGGCGCCTCTGGTTCAGGAAGTTCTCACGGACAATGTTGTGTGACTCAGCACTTCTACAGCTTAGATCAGCAGGAAACTGAAGGTACAAATGGTAATCAGCTGCGTAAGATAACATCTGGTTCTTTGAGAAAAAGTCAAGTGTGTAACGAAGGGTGTAATAAAATAATCTACTCGCTTAATTCGCGTGATTTTGGACGCTGGAATCTTCTGTTTTGACTCGCTTCATTCCTGCGATTACTCGCGACGCTCGCCGTGGAAATTCAGATATTTCAACTTGCATCATTTGCTTCATCGCGGCGTGTCGTGTCACATCATTCGCGTCGCCCGACCGGAACTTGTGTCTAATCGCGTCTTTACATTGACTTTATATGTAATTCATTTGCGCAAATTAACTAATTCGCTGTGAACATGAAAATTAAAGAGAAGTTAACTCCTGTAAGAAACATCCAGTCAGTGGGTTTAAAACTGTGTTCTGTACGCCGCTAACAACAAGGGAAACTTAAAGATTAGCGTGTTGAGAAGATGGATAATAGTCTGCAGCTTAAACCAAAAGCGGCCCTTCCACAGCAGCCACTTTGTCACTGCAGGGTAAACACAGGTGTAATTAATAACAGTAATTAGGGCCCTGTTCCATTAAGGTGGGCCCTGCATGCTGGCTCACAGGAATGGCTGACACACTAAATATAACAGGACCGTAATTAATTTTATTAATGACACCTGTGATGACATGTCAAAATGGCTGCAGCGAAAAGGGCCTTTTCACTTTTTGGATGAATTCGGGAACAGTGGTGGTATATTTTGTACCACAGTTGACAAAAAGAAGAGTTTGCTGCTGCTCTGATTCACCGCTCTGACTGGCTTCTTCTCCATAGCAACAGCAGCTGAGGCTCATGGGTACTGCAGCATTTAGAGATGAACAATGCCGGAAAAGTGGCGGACAAAACACAGAAACGTAACATGTTTCTATGTTAAGTAACGTTGAGGACAGGGTAAAATAATGAGGTAAATCACTTACTGGTCTGGTTGTTGTATCGTTCGATATAATACAAGTAGTGGATCGCTCTGTTCTTGGCCTGCAGGTCACACAAAAGTTTTATTATTACTCGCATCTCAGGAAGTTGCAACAGATGTAGACAAATTGCATTATTATTATTTATTAGGTGCAATATTATTATTAGCAGAACACAAGAGACCCTTCATTTCTTTGTGATAAAGCCTTTACAGGAGATATAGTGGACTGCATGCAGAAATGATAAATGTGGTTATTAAATTATATGTATTCTGGGTTTCAGAGGAGATTAAGTGTCCTGTTACAGTCTAAATGCTATAAAACCACAGACAGCTACTAAATTAAACTTAATGTGAGATGTTTTTGTCCAAGTCTAAATACTGTTTCCACTCTGACAATAAAGTTCTGGTGAAAACAGTTTAGTTTATTACTCAATTTTACTCAATAACTACATTCTATTTCAATTTAAAATACACAAATCTACACTTATTATTAATTAGGAATTCCAGAAATTGGGGATATTAACACAAGAACTGACTAATGATTATTTTAGTTGGAATAAAAATAACTTTGTGGTCTTACCTTCCTCAGAGCTGTGTTTCTGTCTGCTGCTTTCCCCAACGCAAAGCCTGGCGGAGGAGAAGTACGTGGTATTATTTGTTAGGAATGCCAATTAAATCCAGAGTTTATTGTTCAAATGTTGTTAAATTAGTGCTGTGGATTATAAGCATTTTAAATAAAGCAGATCAGGCATTACAGACTGAGAGGCAGGTGAATTTCAGGAGTCTGTTAAAGAGTTTCCTCAGCATTTTAAAAATTAATTTCACGCTCACTTCTGAAGAGCTTAAAAAACTGTCAAAACCCTTTCCTGCACTTCTCCATATCTACATATAACAAGTTATTTTCCAACTTTTGCAAACACCTTGAAACTGTCAAAAATAATTTTGGGGTTTTATTTTCAGAGAGTGTCGAACCTGCGGCTCCGTTGCCGTTGCCCACGGCGACCAGACAGCTGATGGACCTCTTCCTGCCCTCCTTGGCCGTCATGTTGAACACACTCTTCACCTGCAAAACAGCAAAAAAATACACAATAAACAACAACAAACACAACTGCTTTCATCACCTGACATCTGTCAAGTTTTGCTTGGCCATCATGTTAAACACACGCGTGGTATAAACATGAAAACAACTGTGTGTGTTGCCTAAGAACACTTTGACAATCTGACAGATTGACAGTTACCAGCCCAGAAACCCGTGTAAAACCATAAAATCATTCCATACACAACAGAAAACACATCATGATCATGCAAAGCTTCATATCAGCATCACATAGTTGCAGCACAAAGTAAAGATAGACGACCGATTAATGACATTTTGACAGTGCAGAGTATTATTTTCTGGAAACATTACAACTCTTTTCTCAAAACATTGCAACTTTTTTCTCGAAAGATTACAACTTTTTTTCTTTTTTCTGTAAACATTTTTCTCTTAATTTTTCACTTTTCTGGAAACATTACGACTGATGCAGATCTACAAAAGGACCAAAAACAAAGAGATGCTGCTTGGAGGTCCTGTGCACCAATGTTGTTTTTATGTATGTAATTTTATATATTTCAGAAACAAAGAGATGCTGCTATCTGCTGAATAAGTGTTAAATAAGTTCTGCAATTTTAATTGCTGTCGGCTATTTTATCAGATGAAAAAAAAACATCAACCCAAAAAACAAAATCAGCATTATAAATCGGCCATCAGCCGCCCTGCTCTCTAAATATCGGTATCGATATCAGCCATCAAAAAAGCCATATCGGTCGACCACTATTACATTTTGTTGAATACATGCTTTGAAATAGGTGTTTTTAACATCAATTGGGTCCGCTCTCAGACTGCAGCAGCGAGTCACCGCCGCTGTTTGCACGTCTCTTGTGCGCAATGATGATTTTGCAGCAGTGTTATTGAATGAAGGATCAATAAAGTTAACGTTAATTAACCGCCAAGGAGCACTTCTGCCTCGTGTCTGAACCCAGCGGCTGCCAAAATGGGCCGTGCTCGACCAGAGCACACCCATCTATGGTGTGTCTACGGTGTACCCGGTAACACTGGTGTTGTCACAAGTTTATTAACCAGTGGGGAAAAATCCTCACCCTGGCACCCCTAATGCGAACAAAAATAAGAGGACATTTGTTCGTATATCGCAATCTGCATGAGGCCTATTGACAATGACATTTTTGATTGAGCAAGAATGGTTATATAAAGCTAACCGAAATCAACCACAAACATTATCTGTGCACAATCTAATCTGCAGCACTTTTCTATCCCTACACCCTCAAATTCAGTCCGTGGTCTCGTGGCTACATAGTATGTGACCCGGGGGTTGTGGGGGACACAGGGAAGACTGACTGACCATCGCTCAGTGTAGCATGGACAGCAACGTAGAGATAGTCAGAGCTAACCAGCCATGAGCAGCTACTAACAGACTCTGTTTCCACACTGGAAAGACAGGGGAGTCTGTTGGAGTTTTGACAGTCACTAAAAGCACATTTATGGCCCTTTGAGAGAGTTTCTGTGTGGGTACTTGTGTTGTAGCTCTGCTAGCAGCTCTACTACGAAAAGCTCACCAGTGTGTCTCTGTGGGGGAGTGTCAGTACATTACCGTAACCATGCTGCTTCGTCTGTTTCTGGCTGAGAGTTAGATGAGAAGATTGACGCCACTCTCATGTCATGTCAGTCTGTTAAATATGAAACTACAACCAGGAGCCAGTTTAGTTTAGCTTAGCTTAGCTTAGCGCAAAGATTGAAAACAGGGAGAAATAGCTAGCCTGGCTCTGTCCAAAGTTAATAAAATCATCCTACCAGCACCTCTAAAGCTAGGGGGCAATAATACCTCCACCAATGAGGTCATGTTTTTGGTCTGTTTATCAGCAAGATTACTGAAAAACTAATGCCACTTCTTCCCACTGTACCAAAGTGAAGCCAAAATATCCCGAATGAGGGTGCCGCCATCTTGTAATTTTGCAAGTCCGCGTAGTAGCAACCAGGTGGCATCGAAGTCCCTCCCATACACCCGTCCAACCGATCACGAGTCAATAACAGCTGTCATTCATGACGTTTCACCCCGTTTTTATAGCATCAAATAATTAGTGGTCGACCGATATGGGTTTTTCATGGCCGATGCCAATACCAATATTTAGGATCAGGGCGGCCGATTTTGTTTTGTTTTGTTTTGTTTTGTTTTTTTGCATCTGATAAAATAGCCTACAACAATTTAAAAATAATATCAATAATAACAATAACAAATGTGACACAAAATTGCTGAACTTAAATGAACATTTATTTAACACTTATTCAGCAGATAGCACCATCTCTTTGTTTCTGAAATGTATAAAAAATAAATAAATAAATAAATAAATAATGCTAGTGCACAAGACCACCAAGTAGCATCTCTTTGCTTTTGGTCCTTTTGTTTTTTCATTTCTTTTTTTTTTAAAGTGTCTGCAGACATTTTTTGTTTAATATGCCTTGTGATTATCTCAAAAATGTAATTAATCGATCAACCCCTAATATATATATATATATATATATATATTGAGATATATATATATAAAATATATATAAAATATAAAATATATTAGAAAAAACATAAGAAGCTTATAATAACTAACAATAATAACTTCATATCATAGGGCAGGGATACTCAACTTATGGCCCAGGGACCAAATCTGCCCCACAACAGGGTGCCTGGTGGCCCGCCGACCATTTTCTAATTTGCAATGAAAATCAATTGATTCACACTGTGAATAATTTTTTTTTTGTACTTTGAATGTAAATAAGGTGCCTGTGTGCATTTAAAAAAGCATCAAAATAGAACTTATTTATTAAAAAAAAAAAAAAAAAAAAAAAAAGCCAGGGGAGGATCCCCTGACCTGACCTGTGCAACTAGATTTGCCTCTTGGTAAAGATAAGTGAGGACAGCAGACGTTGAAATGTTGAAATGAAAAACAGACTATTTTGCCACCTCATACCAATCCTAAACCTCTGTGTTTTGCAAAATGACAATTGCACGGTCGCTAATATGTGGCGCCATGAAGCCTGAGTCAAAATATGCTTCAGTGCAGCATTCCCACCTGGTAACACCACAAGAAAAGAGAAGATTACGACGTTGTTTATTAACTGTCATTTTGCTGAATTGGCCCCGGGCAGAGCAAGTTGAGTATCCCTGTCATAGAGTGTTTTGATGACAGCATTATTAGAAGTTGTTGCAGTTTGATGTGCTGTTTTGTTGTAAAATCCTCACATGTTGCTCTGGACGGAAGAATCCCTCTTTCTCCCACCACTGATACCAGCTGGACTCCACATACTCGGGACTGTACGACGACGGGAACGGCAAGCTGGTGTCTGCAGAGAAGAAGAGACTTTTTAAAGTCTGCACAGACACAACAGGTAGACAAGCTGCTGCTGCTGGAAGACGGGAAGTCCATCACCTTTCTTTGTCCCAGGAGGTGTTTGAGCAGTGTACACCGTCTTCTGCTTCTCGCTCCATTTCACCGCTTCATCTTCAGCAGGCTGGAAACAAAAAGATCACCGTTAACTGTCACGGTTTTGTACCATTCATTCCTAGGGATGTTAATAATTAACCGTTTAACCGTTAACCGACATTAAGAATTTTTGACTGATTATTATTATCAGTTAAACAGTTAAAAACAATAGTACTAGAATAAAAATTAATTCCAGAGTTTGTTGGATGGTAAAACAAAACTTTGTTATACATTTGTTATTGCTGGTGCAAACTTTGCACTAGCAAGGTGTGTTTTAAGCTCCTTTTTTTCTGCTCCAGAGAGATAAATGCCTGGTTCTCATTCCCAACTCCCAACATGCGGATGATTCAGGAACCCTTGACGCCACTTTTACACGTTAAACGCTTCACTACGGTCGCAGTTTTAAACACGTGGTTAATGCTGTGAATTCAAACTGAATTTATGTTTAGGCAACAAAACTACTTGTTTAAATTTAGCAAGACATCATGTTTTGGGGTAAAATAAGGACGTTTGTTATGTTAATTAAGTGCATAAGTTAAGTAGTTGACTTTTGGTTTCACACAGACACGAACATCGGTCTCCTGGGTGAAAGTCGTGTATTTTTGTGACTCATCCACCACCCTGTCTTCCTCCCAACGCAGACTTTCTCACTTTATACTAAGTCACCTGACTTTCCGCAGATGGGTTTACACTGGATTTAGTTGAAAGCAGGTGTGACTAAATGCCAAAAATGTATTAATTTGTATTGAAAGTTTTTTTTTGTATTTTCAAATTACAAATGACTTGTATTTTATTTTGATACATTTGATGAGCAAGTATTTCTAATTTGTAACAAGATACTTTTTGATGTATTTGTGCCCATCTCTGACTAAGACTATAGAAGTATAAAAAGTAGATTGTGTCACATTATTCCAAGAGGCATATGAGGGGGTCCCCAGTATATTCTATCTTGTAAGAGGTCCTTGGCTGAAAGAAGACTGATAACCTCGGTCTTTTCCTTTTGCTTCTTTCTTACTTACACTGTGTTGCCCTGACAGTATGGCCTCCTCCCGCTCTCGTCTCCGTCTCTGTTTCTCTGCTTGGGGTCGTGGAGAAGAGATGGACAGAGACGATGAAGAGGAGGAACAGAGTCTGGCTGCTCCTCTCACTGCCAGCCTCACACTCAGGACACGACCTGTCCTCCACATTCTCAATAACACACAAACACAGTCATGTCAGACGGCTGTTGATTCAGACAAACTAGGTAATAAATTAGCTAAAGGTGAAATAAGTTTATCTGCGACGACAGTTCCAGTTTCACCACTTTACTTACTGTGCTCAGAAACGCAAGCCACGACCTTTTAACGGAGCCACTTCGTCATTGTAAGCCCGAGAAAGTGCATTTCTATAACGCTGCTAATTATATGCAAACCTTACATCATTGTATACCCTCGTAGAATAATTGTACCTTCATATTACTATGTTATAATATATATTTTTTATGATATTCTCGGCATGTGGATTCTGTTTGTTGACGGACTGTTGAACTTCACGGACAACAGGAAGGTAACCGCTGTCCGTGTGAGAATATCTTCCCCCCAACACTACTGCGCAAGCGAAGCATCCTGCCCTACATTTAAAAATAAAACGACATATGGAAATAATATTGAGCAAAAAATGCAATGTAAACGCGGTTTAGTTGCATACATAATATTATAAAATAACACAGTGGTTTGGCGTGGTTTGTTTTTGTTTGTGCGGCACATAAACTAGCTCATCATCGTTTTAACGTGAAAACATTTCACTTCCGTTTCGAGTCTGACCGAGTCGTTTGGCAGCTTGACTTTAGTGTTAGCCACGATAGTGTTCAACGTCTCACAATCTTCGATTTGAAAACACTTTGTGATTTAAAGAACTAAGGTCTGTCATTGTCGCTATCATAACGTTATATTATAGACACTGTCTACCGCAGACGGTCGGCTCCGGTTCTTTATAGTTCATAGCTAGCTAACGGTAGCGTTAGCGTTAGCAAAGAGCTCCAGGGATGGCGGAGGTTCCCGGGACATCAAGTGAGACGATAACGGAGACTGTTCAGACCAACACACCGCCGCCGCCCCAGCAGGTAGCGTTACAGGCTGCTCGTGAACACGTTAGGACTGTTTTGCTAACCAGTGCTAACCGTTGGGTTGTTAGTACTAACTAATGCTAATGAGGCCGCTGCTTGCAGACAGTTCATGTTGACAGCCTTTCAGTCCTGCCTTATGAAGCTTCACGAGGCCTAATGTGTTAATTGTGTTAATCATCTCTAAAATTATAGTAACGTTACTAGTTACGATGTCAGCTAAGTTACTGTTGACTTTACAGCAGCTGTAACGTTATGTCTTGCAGAATGTTGTCATGTTCTGTGGAGTCAGGTATGATTCTGGACCTATGCACACACCAGGTATTAACCTCAGGTATTCTTTATATACAGTCTATGGTCGGTACTGATACAAAAAACACACTACATTTAAAGGGATTGTCCGGATTTTTTGAAGTGGGGTTGTATGAGGTACTTATCCATAGTCAGTGTATTTCCTACAGTAGATGGAGGTCTGCACGCCCCCAGTTTGGAGAAGCAGACAGGAGACCTGACAGAAGCTAAGCAATGTACTGCTGTGGATGGGGTCAGCAGAAAAAACATATTTTAGCCACCTAAAGAAAGGCATACCTAAAAAAATCAATATCAATTTAAGTGTACGCAATATTTAGAATATTTTTTACTGCTTTTCCTTGCCGTCAGACAGCCCTGTTTAGGTTTACACAGAGGGAATTTCTTTGGGGGACTAAAATACATTTAGCTGCAACAGCAATACATTGCTTAGCTTCTGTGTTTTTTAGAGTGTTCGAGGTAAAGATTTACGAGGTTGCATAGGTGCGAGTGCATAATTCATTCATTCATTACTCAACACGCTACTTAGGGTTGGGTACCGAACTTGGTACTTTTAAGGGTACCGTCTGAATTACGTCAGTACAACCGAGTAGGCCTACTGATTCACGTAAAATGAAATGGTGCCTGAGAGCGCGAGCTTCTGTCATCCCCCCCCCCCTCCTTCACACACACATAGAGCGGTGAGAGAGAGAAAGTAAAGAGAGAGAGAGAGATGCAGCTTGTTTAAAGGTGCTTTCACCCCTAACTTGTTTAGATGGTTTGGACTTTCGGACCTATTACAGGAAGTTTTGGCAGGCTATCGTCTGCTATCGCCATGTTATAAGAGTATAGGGAATAATTCAGTGATTAATGTGTGTGTAGTGAGTGAGTGGTTGAGCGAAGAGAGAGAGCTGCACACCAGTGTCGGCGATCCAGAGCGGATATATGATCAGCAGTAAAGTTCAGTTGTTGTTTGTCTCTGAATACACTGCAGCTCATCAAGACCCAAGTGAAGTTAGTGTGTCTTTCTTCTCAACAACGCAACAAAACAAAACGATCAGGAGTCAGCTGGAAAAAACCTCACAAAAACCCAGACACTAAAGAGAGGATCAATAATCAATAATAAAAAGTATCAGGAGAGACAGCTCACGTAGGTGATGATGACAGGATGTAAATATGTCATGTGTAGTTCTTTAGTGTGCTCCCTTATCTGCAATGTGTGTTAAATGTCGCTTTCAATTTCCTCAGAGACAAACGTGTTTTCTATGCCCTCACGACGGACTGACAGGCTGCAGGTTGTAGGGACAGGGGAGGAGAGGGAGGGGGTTTATTTGTGGGGTGTGTAAAATGTTCTACTAGATGTGTTTTTTGGTGCACCATTTCATTCTCTGCCTGCCTAGCTACTCCATATCAAATGAAGCTTC
>JAOVVB010065849.1:0-14166 GCA_028570985.1 Heterobranchus longifilis | reverse complement strand
GACTCTAAATGAACTTCTCCTCTGCAGCAGAGCTCAGTTTTGGTCTTGCTTTCCTGGGAAGGTCTTCATGAGAGACATCATGGAGCTTGATGGGTTTTTACAACCTGACACATTACTGTTCTTGTAGAAACTGTTTCAGAGCAGCTGACCTTCATGTCTTTTAAAGTTAAGAAACATTTAGTACAAATTGTACTGGTTCTGGTTAGTCATACAGGTAGTTCAGATGAAAGAAAAGAGGGCAATTTGTACTAAATACATCTTCATTTTTTAAAGATACCAACTCAATGCCACTCAGTGGGATTTCAGAAGCTTTATGTGAGTCTCGGCTGAACGTTGGAATGCATTTTTGCACGGAACGAGGGTTGTGGAATTTGGCCCTGAGTGCGTACATGCTTGCAGAGCAGGAAAACTTACAACGACCAAGACCTACTCTAATGTACTTATATGCACCTCAGTTTTGATTTAAGACAAACTCTACCTATCCTTTTAAATGTAATAATACTAATACAAAAAATTATGATTTAACTATCTTGGAAAAGCTGTCCTCCCACTAATGTTCAAGAAACAAAACTTTTATGAAAGAATGAATCATTCGTTTCTTTTTTTCCTGTGTACTATCAATTTTTTCCCCCCTCCAGACTTCAGTTCCCAGAATGCACTGCACCTCACTGTGACAGTATTCACCTGCACCTGGTTATGTTTGATTAGTCAGTCTATTTAAAACCTGAGTTCGGTCTTTGCCATCTGTTATTGAAACTGTTGTGCTTCCTTCTGTTTCCTGATGAGTTTCCTGCTAATTTCTGTAACCATGTACTAGCATTAGCATTTAGCCTGTATCCTATCCACAGCCTAGTTCTTGTGTTTTTTTGGGAGGTTTTTTTTTTGTGTGTGTGTGTTTTTTATGTGGATTCGTGTTTGTGCTTCATAGCAAGATAAAAAAAAAATTTATAAATCAGATTATTAAAAGAGTTAGCAGATATGATGCAGCTGTCAGAGCTGCTGTTTTTAAAGTCTGTAACTAATGAGAGTAAAATAATATACAGTATACTTAATGTTTTGTTTAATATTTGAGCAAATGTTATCAGGAATTACAGCCATTTTCACATACGCAAACATTTCTGGGGATTGTTGTTCCAATAGTTATGGACCTAAATGTACATTTGTTTCGATTGACTAAACCTTACATTTGTACATTAAACAGTAAAGTCAAATGCTGTGGCAAACTACAAAGGAAAATAGAGGACAATAAAGAGAAAGGAATGCAGGAAAATGGCAACAATAACTGCTTATTTACCTTCTGTTTTTTTCCCCCATAATTTACTATTTCAAAAGTTTCATTTTAAATTCTTAATTAAAGCTTGTTCTTTATAACATTTATAAATTCACAGGGTTTGTCGAAAACCTTTAGTCTCCCCTAAAGGTTTGTCCATTTAGATCCACATCCATAATGCTGATTAAATGCTGTATATTTCCAGGATGTAAATGATTACGTGAATTTTGAGGATTTGTTTTCTTTCTGGCAGAAGAAATGACTTTAAAGTTACGCAAATAAATCCACTGACGCTTAGCTCATCTTTGCTCCGATGCTTTTGCATTTTTTTTCTCACCAATGGGTCCAAATGTCGCTTTATGCTTGTTGCATTTTAGTGGACTTATAGTATCTCAACATTTCCTAGACACTCTACACAAAATGAATCGGCACCTTCCACTTCAATAACGTTGTGCAAAACTAAAGAACTAAGCACTGAAGATGATCGATTACCCGATTGAATACATTATATGGTGAAGAGGGAGATTATACAGGGAATGACGGCTCAGAGGTTAGAGTTGTCCCCTGTCTATGTTCAAATCTCATCTCTGGTCTGTGTATGCATTTTGTTCTCCATGTGCCTGGTGGGTTTCGGTCATGTACTCAGGTTTCCTTCAGTTGGCTTTGGTGGCTCAGTGGCAGATTCCCCTGGGTTTAATTCCCATCCAATGCATAAAATCTCATCCACTGAATGCAGTGCCGGTCCCAAGCCCGGAAAAAAATGCAAGGGTTGCATCAGCAACGGTATCCGGCACAAAACCTGCGGCAAGTTGTGGAGCAGCCGGAATTCTAACAACAAAAAGACATTCCAAAGACATGCACCATATTTGGTGTTGTACTGTATGGTGACGCATGAGATGGGGTACACCCTGGATGGGGTACCAATCTATCACAGGGCACACACACTATGGGCGATTTGGGAACGCCAATCAGCCTAATCTGCACGTCTCTGGACTGTGGGAGGAAACCGGAGTACCCAAAGGAAACCCACCAAGCACGGGGAGAACATGCAAACTCCACGCACACAGAGATGGGAATCGAACCTGGATTTTGGAGGTGTAAGGCAACAGTGCTAACCACTCAGCCACATTACTGCCTGTATTGTATTACATTAGATGTAAAAGTGCTAATCTGATGTATGAGATTATTTACAAATAATGCTTAATTAAAATATTCCAAAACCTGAGGATAATTTGCAAAGATGATCAGAAAAACTACTTCAAGCTAAAGAACACTTTTAGCATGCATGAGTGTAATCACGAATCTGGATAAAAAATAAAAAAAAAAGATTAACATGATCTACAGTAATTTATATCCAGGAACAACAAAAACAAACTAAAGAAATTACCAAACCACACATTCTGAGTAATATTTATGTTTTTAAGAAGTACATCAATTTACCCGGAGACTCTGTTGGTGAATTCAAGGATGGCATCTTTTGTTCTCGGGCCGTTGTAGTGAAAATACTTATCTCCTTTTATGCTTGTGGAGAGAAAAAAAATACATTTAAAAAGAGTATAAAACAGTTATGGCGAGATAACCCTGTGCAATATTATCTATCCTTGGACAGAAATAGCTCCGTTTGTTGCTCAAGAATGAACAATTTATACATGATTTCTGCAAGAACTATACAACACCAATATTGCAGAAGGTTTCTGTATGCAAATGTTCCTCTAACTCATTTGTAAATGTGTTTATATGTGCGAATGATCTATGTCTAAAAATAAACACCAGATGAGTTTCTGTGTGCCGTACTGATAATCGTTTTTCTCCAGATTACAGGCTTTACTTATTAATCTCAATAGAAACATGGAGGAATTACTGTTTTGCAGTGGAGGATGTTAGTGTATTTAAAATCTGTTTTAAGAGGAAATGCATGAAAGACGTTATTAAAAGAAATAATAATAATAATAATAATAATAATAAAAATCATACATGGTAGGTTCCTAGGTGATGTACAATCCTATCTAATCTTATTTTTCAGGCACTTACAAGATTATAGATGGATATCCACGGATATTAAACTCTGTAACAGCATCTAGAATAGAAAAAATAAATAAATACCGTAGAGCTGGTGACTTAATTTAACTCAGTTCATTAATGAAGATTATCATGGCTACTCATTAGAGATCTCTAGTGAACTTTATCTGCTGTGTGTGAGACATACAGAAATAAATATGAATATGTTTACTTGTATTTTTAGAAGAATACCAGAAAACTCGCGTTAATCAGGGTAGACTGAACATAATTAAAATGTGTGAGCACAAATGTCTAAGTGAGAGGCATGATGGTACGGCGCCAATCATAGGTGACTTGTGAGAAAGACGGCGGAAAGTTCAGTATTCTAAGGAGTACAGGATAAAGAAGTTTTAGTGGATGCGTGCGGCGTTTGACAGAAACTGAGGCTTAATACTATGTTCCATATGGACTATAATGGAAAAGTTACCATAAATATTTATTACACAAAAAGATCTGAAGAGACCGATGTATGGTTTCATTTGAAAACGCTGTAATGCACATCACACACACACACACACAAAAAGAAACTCATTCAGCTAATTATTTATTCATGGAGATTACAGACTGATATTATTTTTAAGTTTGGAGTAACGTTGAGATTTGCTAAATGTAATTCAGACAAAATTAGCTAATTGTTTACTTTAAGTCTAAACTAGCTATAATCCACAGTACATCATAATATTACCTAATATTGAAAAAAGCATGAGAGCCAACATAAATTATGGGCATCATTTGTTTTGTATTAATTGATGTAAACTAATAAAGACCCACATTAAATAATATTTTTTCCATCCATACCTTATTATGATATTAAATTCTAATATCATTAGATAAACATATTTTTATGCAGCACGGTTGCGTAACGTTTCGTACTGTCGCTTTGCATCTACAGGGTCTGGGTTTAATTCCCACTTTAGGTCTGTGTGCATGGAGTTTGCATGTTCTCCTCGTGCTTGGTGGGTTTCCTCCGCATACTCCAGTTTCCTCCCACTTTTCAGTCCAAAAGACATGCAGGTTAGGCACACACTACTGCACTTTGGAAACACCAGTTAGCCTAATCTGCATGTTTTTGGACTGTGGGAGGAAAGCGGATTATTATTCTCATAGTTGCAATATATTGTTTGAAGTCTAGAAACATTATTTTTTAATATTACACAACATATGGCAGCTTTAAAAGAACCTCCATGACAGGAATTCAGTGTAAATGCAAACGAGTCTGTTAATGAGAATGCTGACCGTCCATCTGGCGCTTAATCAGAAGGAGATTAATGTAGAGCAGGCGCACGCTGCTGAAGGGTTTAGACATTCTCACCTAATCTAATTAGACATTACAGACTAAGTTATAGACTGTCGTGGCACAACATGATTGGTCGTCTGGGTTCAAGTCTTTCTGCATCTGATGTTTCATTTTTATTAACAGATTAAACACTGTTCCTACTTCTCCTGCATCAATACTACACATTAGTGATTTTTATTGCTGTGTAATTGATGCACGGGTGTTAAATGAGCCTCACCGGTGTAGACGGTGGTGTCGATTTTGCCCACATTGACGTGAGAGCCCTGACTCTTCAGCTCGGCCGCAGCGTCGTACCATACTGGCTCGAACGTCTTACAGTAATCACACCAGGGAGCATAAAACTGTAAAGCATATCAGATGAGAGCATGTTCATGCTGCATATACAATATAGTGTGAAAAAGAAAATTGCTAGATGTGCACTTACTTCCACCAGCCAGGGCTCACTCTGACGCAGCTCATTAAATCTACAGTACAGGTATTTAAAAAAAAAAAAAAAAAGCAAGCATGAAGGATTATATACTGTAACATTTTATAATGCTTTATTTAAAATAAAAAATAAAAAAAACATTTGTAACCATAAAATTTTTGGAAAATTATTTTTAGCCCTAATTGAATAAAAATCAAAATATTCCCTTTGGAGGTCAGGTTTTAAATTTCAGTTTCATAACTGAACTGATTATTTACCATATTGTCTAAAAACATTAAATGCTGAAATATTCATAATACTGTATGTCATGTTGAATTTCCACTTTGCACTGAAAATATATATTTTTTTTATTTCAACTGAATAATAAAGACCTACAATGATTAATATTCATTTCATGCATAACTTAAATACTGAATAATCACTATGCAGTGCATGCTTTAATTATTATGAATTTTTTGCTTTATGCATAACTGTTACATGATTTCATAATAATAATAAAATAAGGGAAGTTCGAGTCAAACCAGGATTTTTGACAGGACACAATTATGAGAGTACAAACTCCTTTTAATTTCACTATACGCACTTATCTACACTAATGTATTTATCCCAGTGTTTCACTAGTGCTTTCACCGAGCCATGATCGGACTGCCTGATACATGTCTGAAACACCGGCCTCCCAGAAACCCCGTTAATGGCCCAAAAATGTGGAAATGGCTTGGAGCGATGTCAGGACTGTACAGGGGATGTGGTAATAACTCCCAATGGTGTTGGTGAATGAATGTGTGTACAGTTTCCATGGTTCTTCCACAAGAGTCAGACGTTCCACTCGCACGGGTCTCTGAGCCACCTGGGGCCAAGATCGTCATTCACGGTTGTACGGTCCTCTTTAAAAAGTTTGCATGGTTCAAA
Organism: Heterobranchus longifilis; assembly: GCA_028570985.1. Classification (NCBI taxonomy): domain Eukaryota; kingdom Metazoa; phylum Chordata; class Actinopteri; order Siluriformes; family Clariidae; genus Heterobranchus; species Heterobranchus longifilis. The sequence continues at coordinate 8,205 of JAOVVB010065849.1, read as the reverse complement.
CGTTTTACTGCGGCTAAGAGTCTCATCACCGTACTGTGCTCGAAGTCTTCTGTAAATGTCAATCACTTTTAAGCCTTCATTCACAAGAACCGTCATCAAAAGTCCCGGTTTGACTTGAACGCCCCTTGTATTATTTCGTAATTAAACACTGATTAATGCACATTACATTTTTAATTCATTTACACATTACTTTCTATATAAACATAGGCTATTGCATAAAAGTTAATAAATGCAGTGTCTGTTTGGTTGACATTATTAACACTGTATTAATGTACACTTATGTCATTAGTGATAGTAATTAAGTCATTTTCACAGATCTTCTCTCAAACCTGTCATCGAGTTCTTCAACATAAGCTCCCACAAGAGTTATGCTCCCGACAAGCACTGCAAGATCAATAAATAACAATAAAGCAGCTGTCATTTCACAACAGATGTGGAGCCGTGATGAATTATGACAAGCTCTGATAAATTTCCCTACATGCCCACCCAGCAGTCAAATCATGATTTATTTTTAGCCTACCTGAGAAGATGAAGTGTCTGGCACTTGCCATGATTGTGTTTGATGTTAAAATGGAGAGTGTGTAGAAGAGGAAAGGAGACGTGGCGTGGTTATTAGGCAGCACGCTAGCGACCCAGTGACCAGATTAGACCAGGGGATTAGGGACTGGCTTTAAGAACGCGGCCATGCTGCAACCTGGCCCCCATCATCTTAGCCATTTTACTCTCACATTCTTATTGCTTCAGATATTTTGTGAAGCTGAACCTGCCATGGTTGGTCTACGTGGTTTGTCTAAGGGTTTTTTTGTTAATCCATTCTACCAATGTTAATCCAGATTGGGGAAAAACTGTTTGTTTGTTGCTTTGTCCTGATTAAAATTGCTCTGAACTAACATTTAATAGCTAGCTAATTATACACTGATCAGCCACTGAGGGGTGAAGTGAACGTTGATTATCCCATTCTAATAGCAGCTGTTATTAGGTGTGATATACTGTATGAGGCAGCAACTGACCAGTCAGTTCTCAAAGCTCAATGTGTTGGAAGCAAGAAAAATGAGCAAGCGTAAGGCTTTAAACAGCCAAATTATGATGTACGACAATGGAAAAGTCAACCTGGTCTGATGAATTACGTTTTCTTTTACAGTACGAGGACAAACCAGGATGCATTATGGGAAGAAGGTGAGCGTTCATAGGCAGTGTAATGCTCGTGGCCTGTTCTGCTTAGAAATCTATTCGTATGGATGTTAATTTGACACGTACCACCTGCATAAAACCTGTTACAGTACACTTCTTTCAGCAGCATAATGTGCCCTCTAGGAACCGGTGTAGTCCAACTAGGGACCGTGATTACCATTGAATTGATTCCCATTTTACAACCATGGTAGGACCTCTGGTCAACATTCACATGCGCAATTACACACAACGGGCAATTTGGGAATACCAATTAGCCTAATATGGACTGTAGGAGGAAACCAGAGTACCCGGAGGAAACTCATCAAGCACAGGGAGAACCACTAACCACTAAGCCACCATCATGTGCCCTGCCACACTGCAAAATGGGTCACATATGGATTGAGAAATGTGACAAAAATTCAAGGTGATGATGGGTATTTGGCCAAACCTTTTTATTATTGGGGCTGGGGTAGCTCAGTGGTTAACATTTGCCCTACTGATCAGGTTTAAATTCCACCACCACCACCAAGTTGCCACTGTTGGACCCTTGAGGAAGACCCTAAACCCTCAACTGCCCAGATGTATATGAAGATAAAAATTGAATTTGTAAAGCAAGGACTATAAAGACACGGTTTGATGAGTGGAAGAACTCGACCGGCCCGAACACAGAGCCCTGACCTCAACCCCATCGAGCACTTTTGGGATGGAGATTGTGAGCCAGGCCTTCTCGTGCAACATCAGTGCCTGACTCCATAATCGCTCTGCAGAATGAATGGGCACGAATTCCCACAGAAACACCCCAACATCTTGTGAAGAGCCTTCCAAGAAGAGTGGAAGGTGTTATTGCCGCAAAAGGAGGGACCAACTCCATATTAAAGTGTATGAATTTGGATACAATGTCACTGCAGATTCGGCCAAATACTTTTGTTCATATACTGTAGTGTATATTACTTGACTTCCCTCTTTACATATCTCTGGAGTTCAGTTAATGAAGTGTTTTAACTGAACAGCCAGTAGATGGCGCTAACAACAAGTTTTGTGGTTATTCCAAAATGGCGTCCTAGTTCACTATATCGGGCGTAGACTCTATATGAAAAGTGCATTTCTGTAGGGAAATACCTATTTAACATTTGGCCTTCATCAATTAAAAAAAACACTAAATCTGTCATAGCGTATACGAATTACATTATTGAATAAAATGTCTCTAAATAAAATAAACACTTGAAACTAATAACTAGTATCTAATATATTTATCAGAAATATCATTGGTCAGGCAGGGCGACAGAAAGCGGTGGATTGGCGCGCACGGCCACATGTGTGCTCACTGACTGAATGACAAACATGTCAATCAAAACTATTCTCACCCCTGATTGGCTGATTTAACCGTCAATTACTAGCGAAGGAAAAAAAACAGAGCTTGTGAAAGAGGGCGGAGATGCTGGTTGAATATCAAACGCTGTTTTACTTCCTGCGTTTTCGCCCTACCGAGGGTACAAGGTCAATGCTAAAGACCCGCGCACCTAGTGTGCTTTGATAGAAATCCGGAGCTGTTTGGGATACGGCCCGCGGAGCGGTTGAAGTCGGGTGTAGAGTTCGCTGTGTTTTGACGCAGATTAACTCGACAAAACGGTTTTGACGGACGAGTTTGAGGCGCCGTTTGGGTTTTCGGGAAAAACTGTAAGCTATTATAAAGAAAGGGGATTGTGTGATTGGAAACGGAAGGAAAATATTAAGAGAAGACACCGTCGCGCGCGCATTGTTTACTTTTTTTTGGGGCTTCTACATTTAAAGGGTTGCTCGCGCGCCCCCGTTATTATTATTCTTATTACTCTTATTATTATTATTATTATTGTTGTTATTATTTAAGTATTTATTCATCTTTTAGATCATTGAACGTTTAATGCAAACCGTACCGAGTGCATTTCGGAGTTCAGGTGTCTTCTTGAAAACTTTCTCCCTGAAAGTCTAGCTGTTTATGGATGTTTTTTCGGAGGAAACGACTTGATCATGTCGTCCCCTGAAGTGCAATGGACTTGAACGAGGCGTCTGACTCGAGAACAACTTTAACACAGACGACCAGGTAAGAGTAAAAACTGTTTGCATGCATAATCGAGTTTAGTTTAAGCACAGCACCTCTATATGAGTGTATATGAGGCTTGTGAACGGGACATGCGCGCGCACGCACGCATACACACACACACACACACACACACACTGAAAGGAGTGATAGCGCAGTGTTTCTCTCCTTCACTTGTTGCATGTCTCTGGTTGTCAGGAGCACATGTTTGCAAACCTGTGCACTTGCATTAATATGCACTTTGCATGCTCTGCAGTGTTTGTCTCTGTCTGTCTGTCTGTCTGTGTGTGTGTGTGTGTTTATGTAGTGCATCCACCTGGAGGCTAAAACGCACATGCAGGTCTGGGTCTTCTGCTCACCAAGCATCATGCCTGGCTCTAATGAAAGTTAAGGCCATTTATTTATACAAAAATAATTATTTAGTTGAAAACCATGCATTATGGCAATTATTTATAGCATCACACCCCAAGGGCGGCACGATGGGGTGGTCCTTTAGGGGTCGAGGTTACCTTTTGGGGAGTCGAGTTGGCCCTTTGGGGGTCGAGATGGTCTTTTATTGGAGTTCGAGGTGGGCTTTTTTGGAAGTTTGAGTTGGCATTTTGGACGTTTATTTATTATTATTTATTATTATTTATTAGTCCATGTATTTATACAAAATTAACAATTTAAGTAAAAGCAATTCATTGTTACAATTGGTTTTTAATGTTACTTCCCAAGGGCAACATGGTGGCTCAGTGGTTAGCACTGTTGCCTTGCACCTCCAGGGTGAGGGTTCGATTCCCGCCTCGGGGCATTTACATGTAGTTTACAGGGAGCATGGAGTTTATATGTTCTTCCCGTGTTTGATGGGTTTCCTCCAGGTACTCCGGTTTGCTCATTAGGCTATTTGGCGTTTCCAAATTGCCCGTGTTGTGTTAATGTGTAAACGTTTGTGTATGTGTGTGCCCTGTGATGGATTGTCACCGTGTCCATCCGCAGCGCTTCCCCACACATAGAGTATACTTGGGCAGGCGGTCGAAGTATATTTGCAGACCCTTTATAAAAAATTTAAAAAAATCTGTCTGTTTGCCATTCGCGGTCGATTAATTAGTAGTGGACAGTTCTCTCTATTCGCGCTAGCAGAATAAACTGGTTTAGGACCGGTAGTGGTGTACTGAGAGGCAGCAAATGCAGTGGATGCCAGCTTGTGTGAAAAGTATAAGAATGGCGTACTGACGATCGCCAAAAAACTTACAACAGCTGCCGTTCAGAGTGTTGAGTTATGTGCCTTTGTATCAGCTTTTTGATGGTTGAGTTATGGTAGAGTTACACCATAAGGTCGCACTAGGTTGAGTTGAGTTGAGTTGGCTTCCGAGGGGTTGAGGAACTTGGCATGTTTTTTTGTTTCAGTAATGTGATCTCAGTGTCATTGGAAAGCTCTTTCATGTGCTGTTTGTTGATTCCAGAAGGAAATGAATAGTTCTATATTATGTAGCTGTTCACTGTCCAGGACTTTTGGAACTTTTCAGGGTTGAGTTTGACATTTGAGATGTTGAGCTTGGTGCTTGATCTGGCTCCAAAATAGCTAAGTTTGCCCTTTTGAGGGTTGAGTCAATCCTGTGAAGTTTGAGTTGGTGCAGATAGAGGAGTTGGTCTTTTGGGGGTCGAGATGGCTTTTTGGGAGTTGAGTTTGCTTTTTGGGGGGTTGAGATATACCATTTTGGGCTTTTTAAAGGACTACAACAGAAGCTGTCTCGACCCCCCAAAGGGACCCGTCTCGACCCCCCCAAAGGGACCCGTCTCGACCCCCCAAAGGGGCCCGTCTCATGCCCATTTCGGGGTCAAGGCAGGCCTCTTTTGTTGTCCTATAGAACACTGATAAAGCCTGTATTAGTGTTGAATCTGCACTGAAGGTGTTAAGTGTAGAGATGTTACAGTTCTAGGTTAGAGTGTCAGTTTGGCAGTTTTACATTGTCAAGCCGGCGTTTCATGTTAGAGTGACTCTCAGAGTGATGAACTGGCCGTCGATGTGTAGAGTTTCCTCGTTACTGTGTTAAATTTAGCTTTCGTATCTTTGAAGCAGCTCGCTTGGGTAAGACGGTCCTTCGGGGGGGAAGGATGGGCTGTGTTCGCTGTAGCGTCGAGTTTAATTATATAAGTCCAAATGGACAGTACAAAGAGTTAATTTATCACATTAGGTGTTGATTTAACACCTTGGAGTGATATTCCAGTCGGGATGCTTTTCACTTCTCTACCCTCACAGTGTGTGAACTCGTTCTGATTGTCACTGATTCCTGCTAGCGCTTGCATTGTGCCTTGGTAGGGTTTATCCTTTCATCATTGGGTCCCTGCATGCAAAATACTGGACACTGAATCTTTGTCATTTTCAATCGAAAGCAGTCAGAATGAAAATATCCGATGCAGATGATTCGGTTTTGAAAGTGACCCGAAGCTTTTCTGAGATCTCTGCTCTGATCTGGGGAATGTCAGGTATGCAATTGTTCAACCTTAGTCCAGAGAAAAAACACACCTGTAGCCTTCAGCAAGTGTCTGAGAATGCTGTGGAGTGATGTTGAAAGTTTTGTTGATGCTCAAAGGACATCTTCAGTGGTTTGTTTGGCTGCTAGTTGCTGAAGCCTGGATTTGAAGAAGTGGCTGAACAAAAACATGTTCGGTTTCTTATAGTGCTCAAAGTGTCTCGCTAGGATTGAAATTATTATTAATAATATAAAAAAAACACATTGATTTGAGCGAGTAGTGTATCATCTATTCTAAGTGTGCATCATGCTTTCTGCATGCAACGAGCACGCTCAAACTCATCAGCTTTTTTTTTTTTAAACAATCGTTATCGCGAAAACGAGGTCTGTATCAGCGGACGCTGTTTGTGTTGTTGTTCTTGTGTCACAAGGGTTCAGAGTGTCTGTCTGTTATCAGCTTACTATCTTTCAACTACTCGGTGTATATTTTCTTTAGTATACAAAGCATGCTATCTCGTAAAGATAAAGTGTAGTAATCCTGACAAACCGTCCAGCGTCATCTCAGTTTAGAATTTCATTCCCATACCGGTTACTTTTTTTTTTTTTTTAGCAGGTATTTTTATTGTACTAATAATTTTCAGTCATTCTTGGCTGAGAACTTTGACATCTATTCACTTCATTAGGTACATCTGTTCAACTGCTTATTAACACAAATATCTAATCAGCCAATCACATGGAGGCCCCAATCAATCACATGGACACATGTAGACCTGGTCAAGATGATCTCCTAAAGTTCAAACCGAGCAGCAGAATGAGGGGAAAAAAGGTGATTAAAGGGATTTTGGATGTGGTATTTCCAAAACTGCTGATATGCTGGGATTTTCACAAACAACCATCTCTTGGGTTTACAGAGAATGGTCTGAAAAAGAGAAAATACACAGTGAGGGCAGTATTCTGGGTTAAAATGACTTGTTGATGCCAGAGATCAGAGGAGAATGGCTGTAATGGTTGTGAAAAGCAACGATGAAGAGCATCTCTGAACAAACAACACTTCAAAGCCTGGAGCAGATGTTCTACAGCAGCAGAAGACCACACCAGGTGTGGACAGGAAATTGAGGCTACAGTTATCATGGGCTCACCAAAATTGTGCAGGAGGTGATTGGAAAAACGTCACCTGATGAGTCTCGATTTCTGCTGTATCATTTGGATGGTCGGATCAGAATTTGGTGCAAACAACATGAAAGCATGCATCCATCCTGCCTTGTATCGGCAGTTCAGGTTGGTGGTGGTGGTTGTAATGGTGTGGGGGAGATGTTCTTGCTACACTTGCATGATTTAAACACCACAGCCTATCCGAGTATTGTTGCTGACCGCGTCCATCCCTTTATGACCACACGCCATGTCACAAAGGTAAACTCATCTCAAACTGGTTTCTTGAACAGGACAATGAGGTCTCTCTACTCACATGGACTCCACAGTCACCAGCTCTCACATCATAAAGATCTTTAAGTGCACGCATAAAAATAAATGATTTTATACGTATATATTCAAGTAGCTTTAAAAACGTGTGCATCATGTGCATTGTTTGTTTATTGTTCTTCATTTTGTCGGTTCAGATATCCAAAACATCACATTTGTGCAGCACTGCAGCTTTGTCCTTTGGTTCAGTTTAGCGCCTCAAACCTCAAAAAAGAAAACCGCACACATATCACATTTGATTCACTTCCTGAGTCGAATCACATTCTTGAATCAAAAGTGTCCGTCATTGCAGTGTTCCTTCTGTTCAAAGAACTTAAACACTATACGTGTGGAAGGCTTCATGACAGTTTTGTTTTATATCCGCAGCGGACCACGACTCGGTCCCTGAGGAACGCCTGTGGTTTTCTGTTTTTAATTAGCTTAAAATTTAAGTCAAGTTAGTTGCGTTGGCACATCTAATTACAACACATTAATCTGTTGAATTTGTGGAAATGCAAACTGATTCTTAAAAATCCTGACTGGAGAGGTGAACCCATGCTGGTGAAAAATAGGAGTGAGATGCCTGATTAAATATAGACTTTAAAGTGTTGTTCCAGCTGCACCATCGACGCTCGTTTCGGCTCGTCCGTCCACGCGGAATACAGGAGATTCCACATCAGAGACGAAGAGAGTGTCCGAGAAGAACAGCTTGAGGAATGATGGCCACCTTACCGTTTCTGGTTCTAAATCGGGGTGTGGTGCACAACCTCCTGAGAGAGAAACTAGTGTTTATGTCTTGGCAAAGCTACACAGCATGTCCTTTTAATTCTTTTCTTTCTTTCTTTCTGTTTAGAAATAAAAACTTGCAGAGTTACAGTTTATATGTCCACTGAGTTTTTAGATGAATGTGGGGAAGTGAGAATTTTTTTTAAGGAACTGTTTGTAGAGATGGAGGGGAAATCATTTCAGTTGTATATCATTTATTTTTTTCACGTTGCATTTCATGCATGTATCACCATGCTGACTCCAAAAAATTTTTATTAT
>JAOVVB010065818.1:0-14167 GCA_028570985.1 Heterobranchus longifilis | reverse complement strand
TCTGTTTGCTGTTCGGGGCTTTACTGCATCGAGACGTAATCTTTCAAGAGAGAATCACAATGCCTCTAATATTGGAGATTTTTAGTGCATTGTTGTGTGGACACCACGCTGTCCACGACTCCGTGGAGCGAATGTCCGAGCCCGTCTCCACCCGCGAGGTTGTGGGCTGTGTGTCTGCCTGGTATACTCTGTGGCATGTGTCCCGTCGATCTCCACGCGTCCAGCAGTCGGTTGTGAGAGCCACGCACAGAGCAGGAAAACAGGAGCTTAAAACACACCTGGCTAGTGCAAAGCACCAACAAGTTAACTAGCAGTTAAAATAGATTGTATGGCCTGTTTTTCTTTTACCATGCAACAAACTTTGTTTTATTACCTTTTAATTTTTATTCCAATAATATTATTTTTAACTGATAGTAATAATCGGTCAAAATTCTTAATGTCGGTTAACAGTTAAAGCGTTACATGAAACAGATGTTGTTGTTTGACTAACCCCCTGCATGTGTGTTGGTAGGTGGACGCAGCAGTGACACCAGAGGAGCGTCATCTGGCCAAGATGCAGCAGAACGGCTACGAGAATCCCACCTACAAATTCTTCGAGCAGATGCAGAACTAAAGAACTGCTCATCAACGTCCCCACACACTCGTAGGGTCTGTTCCATTCTGGTCCCTTTGGTCCCTCTGGTCCCTCACCGCCTGTTCACACCGGACGCAAATAAATTAAATCGTGCGAATAAATTAAATCGCGCAAATAAATTACATATAAAGTCGATGTAAAGACGCGAATGACGCAGCGCGATGAAGCAAATGACGCAAATGTCGCTCATTGAGTGGAAAAATCTGAACTTTTGCGGCGAGCGAAGCGAGTCAAAACAGAAGATTCCTGAGTCCAAATTTAGCGAGTAGATTATTTTATTTGCATCCGGTGTGAACACACCGTTTTCTCATATAAACTCCAGACAATGTCTGCAGAACCAGGCTCGGACGTTGTCCAGAGTCGCCCTTTCACACATGCAGCACACAACAGGAGATTGTCTGTGTCGGACGCGTTCTCGCTTACTGGAAATACTTCGGTTTGATTGAGGCGAGGGGGGGGGCGTCTGGGTGAATCTCGTCTTCTCTCCCGTTTGGATTTTTCTGGCTTTCGCGCCAGCTGCATGATAGAAGCGTCATCAACACGCCCGCTCGCTCGCTGTGAATTCTCTGGACGATGACCGGCTCTAATTCACACACGGGCGCAATCGGACATTACACAGATTTTGTACTAGGGAGGTTAAAGTCTGTTTAATATCCGGTCCGAGTGATTCAGACATTTGCATTCTCACGTTCAGTTGCAGCGCATGTGTGAAAGGGGCTTCACTGTCTCACCCTGTTAGAGACTAAAGGAAAAGGCGTGACGAGTACCGCGAAAGGCTTTTTAATCTTGTTTGAAAGTTGGGAAAAGATGAAATCTTTGTACCAGTTTCTGTCTCAGTCAGGGGGGTTTGGGGCCAAAGGAGGACGACATGGAACAAAACCTTCTTAATCCCCGATCCCTCGATTGTAAAGAGCCACACTTGAGCTTAACACTTACCGACAATTGATCAGACAAGGGTACCCTGTTTTCACCTGCACGTTTCAGCCGATCACAACAAAAACATCGTCGTGTTTGTACTGAAAAACCCCGCTGACGATTTATATGAAGTCTCGCAGCTGAGACCAGAAAAATGTAAATCCGAGCAGTTTAATTCCCAGTCTCTCCCTCATCGCTCCTGTTCCTTTTTCCACAAACTGCCCCCCCCCCCTCTCTCTCCGATGACAGCTGTGCTGTGTTTGATGACATAACGGCTCTCAGAGCCGGCGATGAGAGGCTCTCAGAGCGCCTCTCTCTCTGCACGATTAAAGCCCAACTGTTTCAGGTTTGTTTTTCAAAAAAGGAGGAAAAAAACGCAGAAAAAAATATCAATAATCAATATATGTAAAAGTTGAAGAAATATTGAATGTTTTTGTTTTCTGATTTTTTTTTTATGTGTAATATATTAAGACAGAGATTAGCTGTAAGTATATGTAGTGCATGGCAATATTGATGACAGATACAGTATACTGTATGTATGTGGAGGTCCTCGGGAGCGGCCCTCTCTCCTCTTACTAGATATTTTAGCAGGATTGTACATTTCTAGTGTCTTCTTTGTGACCTTGTGATATGAAGAAGAAAAAGAGTATTCAGAACCCGGTCTGCTTTGTTGTCACACAGACTTGCTTTAACTGAATCTTGGCTCGTTATAACGCTCATCTCCATGCTTCACTGTTGTGTTAGCTGCATGGGCAAAAAAAAAAGCTCTATATGTAATATATGAAGTGTAATAGTATCCGAAAGGAAGACGATTTTGTTACTGTTTGCGTTCTATGCACTCTGTCATTTTTGGAAGTCTTGATTATTATCACCAAATATTATTGCTGTTACGTCACGCTGTCGCTGCACATTTGGGTTTTTATTAGAACGAGGAGGTCAACGTTTTAGAGAAGGAGGTTTTCTGATATCATTCCAGATTTATCATCGATTGTAAATATTTGGAAGATGGAGATTAGGCTCTGTTTCATTATTTCAACCATTTCCCCGTGTTCACGTGTTCTTTCTTTCTAACGCCCCGTTTGTCCTGTTTTTATCCTCTTTCTGGCTGTGTCAGCAATATTATACAGCGCAGCACTTTGGGGGAGTATTTGCTAAAAAAAAAAGAACTCGTCGGGCCTACAGAGATCAAATGTTTCCTCCTCTTCACACACATTCCTTCACCAAATCTCACATACTATTTTTCTACATCTCCTGTGTATACATTGCTTGTGTTCGTGCGGTGGTTTTTATTTTTTATTTCTTTGTGAAGAAGAATTAACCATCAACACCACATCAGCATAGGGACACACTTCCCCTCTCCCTCAATTAAGTTATTATTATTATTATTAACGCCACCTCCAGTAAACATGAATGTGACATATTGTGCTTTTATACCATAGAAATACAACACATATCACCTCTCTACACATTATATCCACACACGTGTACGGACACACTAACTGAAGCTCTTAATCAGGTGAATGTTTAAAATTTGTATTGATGCTCACTCTGGGTGTCGTGTTTAAAAAAAAAAAAAAAAAAGAAGGAAAAAAAAAAAGATGCTTTTTGTTTCTCATTGATTCAGTGACCTTCCTCTGTGTGTAGTTAAATGAACCATTTGCTTAGAGTAAGAACAAGCTTTCTACACTCACTATACCATGAATAAAATTTTGAATGTACAGAATTTTCTGGCATTTTTTTAATCTCTGCTGCACAAATCAAAGTGAATGCTTTTTAAATTAATTCTCGTTCCACCACAAAACGAATGCATGAGGACTGAGCTTTGACTTGAATATTAATAGGGATATTTTTGTATCTCCATATGACAGTTCTATGTAAAATCTCACAAATCAATGGTAAATGCAATGCAACTGTGTCCCACTGTTAATGCTTTACATTGGATAAAACACAAAAAAACCCATTTTAATTTAAAAACATTTAATTACAATTTGCTTCATTTCCGGGGTTAAAGCAAGCAACGATTTGTGAGTAATGAAATGTGTACAATGTACTGATTTAAGTATTATATGAATTAAAACGACTCTACAGTGCCTGAGAATTTTAAGCCCTGTCATTTTGACAGGATGCAGGAAATTAAGTATTTGAGGCTCACATGTTTTTTCCTGTAGGATATCTTTTTTTTCTTTTAACAGAATCAGCTCCTGTTGTTGCAGAATATTTTTGGTGTAATTGGGCAAAAAATCAATAATCTTTCATCATATTGTAACTCAAGTGGTCTGGCTAGACCAGAGTTTCCGGTGTTTTCCTCGACAACTTCAGTAAATTTTTATTTGCAATGGTGTCAACAGAAGGAATGACGCAAGTAAATATTTCTAATCTTGTATACAAGGTTCATACAAGGTCTTGAAAGTTTGGAAAATGCTTCATTTTAACAGTTGTATTTTCAAGGTTAGGAATGTGCTTGAATTCGAATATACTCCTTGTATAACATAATCTGGTGATTCATCTACACGGTCACTAATGCATTATGTGTTAATATTTTTTACAAACTTTCAAGACTTTGTACAAACCCTGTAATATTTGTTTGTTGTCTCCTGGTGTCTCACACCAGACACGGAGCAGACCCTGACCCTAAATGAGACAGTACATTAACTGAATGAGTCGCCGTGAGCACTAAACCTTCCTAATGTAAATATATTTCAAGGTTCAGAGACGAAAAGACTGAATCACAGACGTTAAGAAAAATGCTTGCCACTTTATTCCCTCGAGTGGACAAAAAAGGGTCCAACAATTTAGGGAACAAACACTAAATAAAATACAAAACAGGTCCTCTATAAATGGAAAATATGAAAATACACTTGTCCTTGTGGCTATCAAAAACATGAAGTACCGGTATATACAGTGGAAATGATCCTAAACTACAGACAAGGAACGCTTTACACAAAGTTCGTAACTCAGTCGCACATTCAAGCATTCAGTCACATGCACACAACAAACAGCATTCTCAGAAATCAGACATTCGCCTCCTCTTCCTCAGCACACGTCTCTTGGTTAAAAAAAACAAAACCTTTATACCTGCCTCGACTTCAAACAGACAATGACAAAGTTGTTAATCCACACTGATCGGGGATCAGCCTTGCATTTCTGTGCCTGATAAACACAGGTGTGTCAAAAAAAAAAGAAAGAAGAAGAAAGTTGATTTGATTTCAGCGTTGGAAAGCAAACGTTTGGCTTTAATGCGTCCTCCTTCAGCTGTCTTTGTCTAGCGTGGTGGTGGCGAGCGTCACCGTGGTGATGGGCTGACCGAGGCCGTGCATCTGCATGCGAGCCAGTTTCTTCTGTTCGCACTCGGTCACCAGGTTGTTGAGCTCAGCAGCGCTGTAGCCAATCAGAGTTCTCAGGTCGCACACAAACTTGTAGACGAAGCGCTTTCCCTGCACCTTGCTGATCATGTCTCCGTCGTAGTAATACCTAAAGAGGACAGGGGGAGTCAGAATCTCGCCGCACAAAAGCCCAAATAAAATCCTACACCCCTTTAAAAAAAAAAAAAAAAAAAAGGAGACAAACCTGAGGGCTCTGCTGAGTTTCTCGTAGTTCATGGTAGGCTTGTTCTTGCGCTGGCCCCATTTCTGCGCCACGAGCTCCGGCTGGTTGAGTTTGAACTCGCCCTCCTCGCCCACCCAGGAGATGCAGTCTCTGGCGTCCTTATCCGTCAGCAGCTCCAGCAGGAACTGCCACAGCTGGATCTGACCGTTGTTGCCTAGCAGCAGAGAAACACGGCATTCAGTGTAGAATACTATAGTCGTAAAAAAAGATTACATTCACATTGAATAATATTTGCATTCGGTGAACACTGCAACACCACACGAGGAATGCAGAAACGAACATTTGTAGAGCGTTTGGAGTCACAATTCTTTTTATCATTGATGATTATTTTCTCAACCAATCAATCAATCGGGCTATAAAATGACAGAAAACTGTAACAATATTCGAAAGCCTGAGACAATGTCTTCAAATAGCTTGTTTTGTCTCACTAACAGTTCAAAACTCAAAGATAATTTGTTTATTATCATTTAAGACAGAAAGTCAGCAAAATCTCAAAAATCTGAGATGCTTCTGACAGACAAAATGACTAAAATTAAATGATGTCAAATGTCAAAATAGTTGCCATTTAATTTTTTCTAGATTCACTAATCGATTAATGGATTCATTGTTAGAGTTTGGAGTTTTGGCTATTTTCACATCTGACCAATCGCTGTGCAAAGCACCAAAGCATGTAAGCTGTTTACATACAAACAACATGTGTACCTGTGCGGTTGCCAGGCGAGCTGCGCTCCTCTCCTCCTGAAATCCGTGGCGCTCTGGGGCCGCGGTTCTGCTTCAGCACTTTTATGGCGGTGGGCGTGCTCACTTGAGTCGGGATTATCTGCACAGCTGGAGACACGGACGGAAAAGTTAGAGAAGACTGTCGCAGTGTTGTACGTCGCTATTCCATCTGCAAGAAAAGGACACATTCTCCCTTTAAAATATACTAACTTTGTTCTAACTTGTTTGTTTTTTTTAAAGATCACATCGCTGCCCTGTGGGGAAATAACAACTCATGGGCACTCATGACTGGCCACATCTCATTTCAGATTTCATGGAGACCTTTAATTGCCCCTTTGGCAGATTTTTCAATAAAAAAAACGTACGTTGATCAATGGTGACAGTAGCGTCCCCTCCAGACTGGTCCTGGCTCGCCAGCACATCTGAAATAAAAACAAAGGATTAGGACTTTTAGTGATCAACATTTTTTTAAATTTTAGGATTAGGACTTCTGTATCAAATCCATCAGGCCGTGATTACTGTCCCAGGTAGACTCGGGCATGGGGATGGGGGGGACATTTTTGGATGGACACATACTCTCCTAAAGTAATATTGCAATATTTAACAATGTTATCACATATTTTCCTCATACTGTGCATCAGCTCTCTCTGACTTACATTTGCGCAGCAGCTCCAGGTGACTCCAGAGGATCTCTCCGTTGGGAACTTTCTGAAGGAACTCCTCCTGGCTGAACGAGCAGAGATCTCGACCGGGGATGTGAATGCTGCCTATTTCCATCTCATCGATGTTAAACTCCTTCATCACCCACACTGCCCAGTGGATCACCTGGTCAGCTGACCAGAGCACAGGATCTGAGGAGAGACACAGAAACATCACACACTGACAACCAGGGATGGGTATCGTTAAGATTTTATCGATAATACTACTCTTATCGATACTTTTTCATTCTAAAAGAAAAGTTTAAATTTAAAAGAAAATAATTAATTCCGAACAGGATTTCAATTTATTTACATTTTAAATAACTAGGCCTAAATGTTGTTTCTAGAGAAGTAACAGTAATGTTTGCAACAGCAAAGTCACTATATAAACTCAATATCTCACTGGAAACAAATCTAAAATGCAATAAAATAAATATTCTTCACATTAAACAATGAAGAATATAGACATCAGTGAGCCTCCGTAGCCTATCTGTCCTCCGCTCTGTCATCTCTGCTGCAGATGTGTTTCACTGCAGGTGCCTCAGTCATAAGTTTATGTCACACGAATTTGCCAAATGTTAAGATATGTACTGATCTAAGCTAAAATAGTTAGATTACATACAGACTAGGGCTGCACAATGTTTTTTTTTTATCATCATCGCAATATCAAATTTTAAGGGTCTGTCGAAGGGACAAAATAGCAGCATGCAATTAACGCGATGAAAAAAAATGAACACGTTATGGTCGGCCCTTAATCGCATCGCGATTAATGCTGACAGCCCTCTTTTTTTTTTAAATAACTGCTTCGGCCACTGCTGATATGCCGATTGCAGTCACCAAGGTGAATATCAGAATATTGACACAGATGTTCGGCCGATATATCGGTGCATCCCTAACATTAAGTGGTTCAGAGCCGTAGCCTGCAAAAGTAGATTTTAACTCAATATTTATATTATGAGTTACAACAAAACAATGGCTTCTTACCTTTAGGAGTCACGTGAAGGTGCTCAGCTTTTCCATGATACAGCCTCTGACACCACGTCAGTGGTGTCAGAGGCTGTATCACCACTTTCACCACGTCAGTCTTTACCAGAATTGGAGTAAGATCTCGGTTTTGAGTCTCCTGTGTGCAATTGATGGAAAGTTCCATGAAGATGGTCTCAGTCACCTCAAAGGTGTACTCGTGTTCATTGGGGAAATCTATGTCCAAGGAATAGAGCAGGCAGAACAAGTGGGGAGGTCTTCCAACACAACGGCAATGTTCTAGATTCTGGACAGCGAGGCAGGGGCAACGTCATCTCCGAGGACAGTCAGGATACCAATCTTCACTCCTCTGGTCTGCCCATCACCTGGATTGGTTTCCTGGTGAAAAACATGAAAGTGGTGCCAAATTTAGAGAGAATATCTAAAAATGTTGGGCTACACCTGAGAACAAACTCATTCCCAAAAATGTAAAAATGTGCATAGTGTACTACTCACCATTTCCCCAAATGCTTCTTTGAATTCTCACGAACCCACAGGGGTAGACCTTCCAGGGATGTGTTGTTTCCATGTACTGCAATGTCCGATGTCTGAAAATCACAAAAGAAAACCAATAGACTATTGGTCAGAGTAGTGAGCACTATGTTTCCACTCTGCCTTATTCTCCATTAAGAGGAAAAAATAAGACTGGGTCACGAGGTGTAAATTCTAATAATAAATATGTATGAGCCAAATTTAATTTGCGGTTATATATGTTATTTATGTGTGTTTATATAACTCATAGGTGTTTTTCTACTTTGAACGTTATGATAATCATTTATTTATTTGTTTCTGCCGAAATACACGCTAATTGATGACATTTAAGCACAGTGACTGACAATCAGCTGGGACATGTTTATATGCTTTATGTTAAAAAAAACAAAAAACATTACTCTTCTCATACTGTCTGTCTGAATATACCTGTATTTACCTTTTGCCTGAAACGCTCCACTTTAGTGCCTGTCTCTTTAAGCCCCCCTCCCAAAAAATTCCAGTCTACTCTGATTGGTCAGTGTTTCCGGGTCTTCCACATCTGTGCTGTCGGTGTCAGTGCAGCTGGGTAATGACTGTAATGGCACTTTCTACCTATATATAGTCAAGTTGTGACATCACAACTTCATGGAAGTCATGACAGCTCGTTTAAAGGCACAGTTTCTGACTACCGGCTGCATTTCTTCTTTGATTGAGCGTTTTGATACAGTATTTATATAGCACCTAGACATGGAAATCTCACTTTTACAATGTGGGACCTTTAAATAATCAGTCTACATGTTCACCTTCTTATCACGGTACAGTTTCAGCAGTGGAGGAGAGTACTCGTCCAAGGCCTCTGGTGGTGACACGGTAGAACTCTGCACAAATCTGTTGAACACAAAAGCAGTAACACATTTCCGTATTAAAATAGGGACCTTTGGTGATTACGGTTGAGTGAGTTTGCAAATTTGGCTATATATGCAAACTCACTAAACTAATAATCACTGAATGTGTACTATACGTATACATTCAAATGGAGAAAATCCACTCATAAACAGAGATCACATGTTTATCCAATGATCTTAAAAGGGATAGTACAGGCACGGAAGTTCAGCAATGTACTGCTGTGGACGGGGGCTGCAGCAAGACATTTTATCCACCTAAAAAAAAAAAATCTATATAAGTTATAGTGTCCTCTATATTTACAATATTTTCACCACTTTACCTTGCCGTCATTTTCTCAGCCGTAGAACTTCTGTATTCCTACGCACTCTATTACGCCGTACAGATCAGCCGTTTTATCTCACTCTGCAAGAAAGCAAATAAGTTTATTTCTAAAAATGTCGAACAATTCCTTTAAAGAAACCTCTGCCGGATAAGCTTACAAGAAAATGCATATGTATGTATACATTTCCTTCCGATCCTGATTTACTTCTCTTTCCTTTGACCTGTCCGTCCAGGCACCACTCTCACCTCCCTGCAGTTGGCTCTGAAGTTTGCCGGTCTGGCGTACATCCCTGCCTTTACTAAGATCTATCAGAACACCCTGAACTGGTTCCCAGGCTTCGTCTTCATGCTCGCCAGCATCATTACAGCTCTGGGAATGATACCCATCAGGTAGGAGTGCTAACATCTATTCCTGGAGATTAGGGCCGCACAATTGTTTTATCATCATCGCAATATCAACTTGCACAATAAACACATTGCGAAAGACAGTCAGGGATTTTTTGAGTTAGTTGAAAGAGAGTATTGAAATAACTTCCTTTCAGTTTTTTTTTTTTTTAATTCAACAAGCAATTTGTTGTATTTTAGCAGTATACTCAAAGCAGCAGAAAGACAGAACTGATTAGGGATGAAACGGTTACCGGTTTTAATGATAACCGTAGAAACATTTCCTGACGGTTGGTAATATCGTTCAATTTTTAGTTATCATTAAAACCGTGTTTGATTACCACGCTTCTGATATCTCACTCAATTCTCATTTCAATTATCATCACTGTCTTCTTAAGACTCATTTGTATTTATGTAAGTTGTGCATGGGGTCATTGCATATACTCTGTATATACTTAAATACCAATGTTAATGCACATTTGATATGGTTAACTTTTTACATGTTATTATTTTAATGTTTATGCAAACAAAAAGTGCAAAGTGCTGCTAATTGTATTTGTGTTTTTTATATAAAACTTGGTGAAATGATTTAGTTTTTGACAGTTGTTGAACATTTTCAGCACATTTTAACAATACTGCGATTTGGTCACTATAATCGTGATATGAAATTTTCATATCGTTACATCTCTAGAACTGATATACTGATATTTATCGCAAGTAATACCGTTATCGCAATGTCCAACAATGTTATTGCACATTGCATATTTTCCTCATATCGCGCAGCCCCACTGGGGATCCATATTTGTTTAGGGCTCATATTAATTTTTCAACAAAAAAAAAAAAAATCCAGAAATGTATCTGCTGTTTTTCGGAATATTTCTAAAATGAAAATTTAATCTGAGTGAAAATCAACATTTCAGAACACCATTTACAATTTAAGCACTTTGTAGCGCAAACACATCTCATCTTCTCATCACACTATTTCCTCTCTGAATTTGCTTGAGTTTGTTGTACAGGTTTATTGTTTATTTCACTTTATTGCTATTCTTGTTTATCTGTTTTTTTTCCCTCATTTAATTTTTTTTGACATGTTCGAAATAAAAATAATTTTATTTCATTTCATTGCTCTCCTCCCTGCAGTATCGTCGGCTGTAGATCACCTCAGAGGCGACAGTACGAGAGGGTCCAGGGAGACTGACGGCACCGACATCACCTCCAGCAGTGAGATACTGCTGGTGCGAGGGAGACGGGAACCGAGACTTGAAATGGGCAAAAAACAGTGCCTTTAATCTCACTTCTTATTATGTTAAAACTGCAGAAACTGCAGGAGAGGAGTTACTACAGATGTCGGCTGTTACAGGAGGAACAGACAGCAGCTTATATGTTTATATGAGCATTTTATATTAAAAAAAAAAACACATAA
Organism: Heterobranchus longifilis; assembly: GCA_028570985.1. Lineage (NCBI taxonomy): Eukaryota > Metazoa > Chordata > Actinopteri > Siluriformes > Clariidae > Heterobranchus > Heterobranchus longifilis. The sequence continues at coordinate 3,066 of JAOVVB010065818.1, read as the reverse complement.
TGGGGCCTGTGCTGACTTATACATGCACAGTGCATGAAAATATCACAACCCACTTTAACAAAAAGTTAAAAGCTATTGAACTTTTGACAGGCAAATGTCATCAACTGATATAATACATCTGTGAGTGAAATTTGTTCAAATTGTAGTTTTGCCAGACATGAAAAGTCATAAAAATGGAGAATGAACTAAAAATGACTGACGGACACATTTTAAACAAGTTTCCTGTTATGAACCGGCTCAAACTGGATCACATTCAGCCGTAAATATAAAACATATTTGATACTATTGTGACTCTGGCACTTGATTTGGAGGTTTCAGCCCTAAATCCTTGCACGTAACTACTATAGACCGATAAAGGAATATAAAGTTTGACACAAGTTGGAATTGGAAGAATTTACATTGTTCACGTTTTGTATCGGGATTGTGTACTTTGGCTTTATTATTATTTTTGTTGGGAGATGTGTAGATCTGCAGTGTGTCCTCCTGACACACTTCCAGCTGTTTGTTTATTTACATGCAGACTTAATGCTTTTAGTTTGTAAATTCCCAGTAGTAGTCACAGAGTAATTTGAAGATTAATGACATTCAGCAGAACTCACATACCAGCTGCAGTCTTCCACAATACAAATGTTTTGTAAATAGATTAAAATCAAAATAGGTGCACTTTATACTATTTTATAGTGCAACGAGAGTTACATGCTGATTTATAAACCTGCAGGTCAGGAGAGGCTGACAGAGTAAAAGGGGGAAAAAATAGTTTGAAAGTGGCATTTTTTGACAGTGGTGTTTTTATGATTTTCTCCTTTTTTTCCACCATTGTGATATTTTTAATCTTTTTTATTTCAGTCTTTTTGGGTCTTTATACTTACGCATTTCATAATATGCTTCCTTTTCACTTGTCATTGTTACTTTTTTATGTTTGGTCAGTTAATTTTGCATTTGTTTGGAACGCACTTTCAGCTCATTTGAAGGTACTATATACTGTACATGGTTTAATAGTTTGACTTAGGACTATTGTTTGAATTTTGGCTTGTGTCATTTTGTTTGATCGACAGCCATATTTTCTCGTGCATTAAATGCTCACCATATTAAAAAATGTTGTAATGTTTTTCATAATATTAGATATAAGAATGTATTTATATCTAGATTAATTATGCATTTCAGACAATAAGGCTGCAAGTCACCTGGTATTTTACTTTATGTTACTGGGATCTGAAGGAAAGAAAATGAAGCCTGTATTATTATTTTTATTTGTACGTTTTGCATTCATTTATTATTGCACTTTTAAGTGTAGACACTTGTACACAAAAGGTTTGAGTTTTAATAATTATTATTACACCTAAGATATGTTTTATGTTGGTGTAAGGGAAAGAACACAAGATCAAATATTTGCAGTGATGGACCATAAAGCTGCAAGTTTTGTAAAAGTATTTTTTTAAATAAACATTTCTGAGGTATGTTTTGAAGTTTTTAATTTGATTTTGTGTGTATGAAACTGACTGGATTCAATGTATTATGAAATGTGCTTTTAATTCAGTCAATAAAGGCATTAAAAACCTTTTAAACATTTAAAATGTATTTTTTGTAATTATTAGTGTAACCCTCTAACCAGAGGCTCATAATATGAACAACAGTTTATGCAGAAAAAAAGTGTAAAGCCCCCTTTATACTGAAAATGGTGAACGAGACATCTCATTGTATAATAAAACTGTTAGTAAAGTAAACAATGACTCTCACGCTCTTTAATAACTAATGGGAGGCTAAGGGAAAATCCTGGTTTAAATAACTCAAATATAATTTTACTGCTGAAAATATGAACTATTCAGCAGAGCTTTCCATCACCGCCAGCTGCCAAACAGCTGACTACTCATTTAAGTCCAGCCGGCTACTTTATTATATACATTATAATTTATTGAAAGAACGAATTAATCAATCATCTTTATCTACATTGCACTTTATACAGCAATTAATTAATTCATGATTCAGTAGATTCACATGATTTGAGTCAAGCGATTTGTGTTTTATTATTTTAGAGTTAGTTTTGGCATAGGTTTATTTATTTAATAAGTTAATGGCATGTCTTAATTAACCTTACAGTGAAGGCTAAGGGAAAATCCTGGTTTGAATAACTCAAATATGATTTTACTGCTGAAAATATGAACTATTCAGCAGAGCTTTCCATCAGTGCCAGCTGCCAAACAGCTGACTACTCATTGAAGTCCAGCAGGCTACTTCATACATTTTAATTTAACCCTCTGAGACCCACATAGACCCATTTTTGTCTTTTTTAGAGGGGGGGTTATGTTTAAGGGGAGACAGCAGGTCAACAGTAGATGCCACATAGATTAAGATTAATTTGAGATGCAGCTCAGCACTGTGTCAAGTTTTTCTGCCATAAATCTGTAATAAACATTGTGTTTTGTTTAGCCGCCTGTTACATTTTGAAGGTTTAGAGTGTAAAAGTTCTTAGAACATTGTGGTCCAAGTATATAATTAATATACATATCTTCTATTATGTCTCATACATTTTGGGTTGATACCATTAGTTACAGCACCCCCGCGGGTCTCAAAGGGTTAATGAATGAATTATCTTTATTTACACTGCACTTTTTACAGCAATTAATTAACCTAATTCATGATTCAGTAGATTCACATGATTTGAGTCAAGTGCTTTGTGTTTTGTTATTTTTGACACAGGTTTATTTTATTAATAAGTTAATTTAAAACTAATACATAGGCTGGATAAGACGTGTTTAAAAACATGCTCCCTAAATAATATTGTTTATACTTTAACTTTCTTACTATGTGTTAACCTGGGTGTACTCTTTTGTTTTAGTTTGTTTTTAAGCAAGCGTGCATGCGCGCCTATCGTTGGAGGTCATGCAGAAACAATGGAAGTAGCCTACCTCCATGTGTAGAGTCAAAACGGCGTCTGTAGGAATCCCTGCAGTCCACAGCAACGGCGAGCCACACCCTCACGGACAGCAGACCACCCTCAGCGCTGGGCAAGACCTCCGTGACGACCACTGAAGCTCCTCCGGGCCTCCTGGGCTCCTCTCCTGTCCA
>JAOVVB010065808.1:0-14168 GCA_028570985.1 Heterobranchus longifilis | reverse complement strand
AAAGCTTCAGCAGGAAAATGTAACACCTGCTTTCCAGCGCATTCGTGACGTTGACCATGACACACCAGAAAAAAATCAGAAAGGCATACTTCTCTTCTGGCAATGGGAAAGGGGTCTATCGCCTATTTTTAGCGGGTGTTCCTGTGTTTACAAAACCCGCATATACACGCTAATTTTGGTGGAAAAGGCTGATATTAAACCTTTTTTTTCTGACTTTGTGTCTTTGCCTGCAGACTGAGGGACCGGACCAGTGCTCCCAGCCGGAGGACTTGGTAAGCTTGTGATGTGTGTTATCAGATCTGTTTGGAATCATAACACTTATCATGAAATTAAATGTATTAGTTGGCTTCGTTTTAGGCAAAGTCTGAAACAAGAGCTGCAACGATTAGTCGATTAGTTGATCATTCGACCGACAAAATGATCGGCAACTATTTTGATAATCAATGAATCATTTAAGTCGGAAAATGTTAGCCTCTCCACGTACCACCACTATGACCAACGTTAAAATAAAGTAGCGTAGACCTGCTCTTTTCAGCGTCAGTGACTACGTAGCAGCTTGATATCCAAACAAAAATATTACAGGAAGGGCTAAACGTATTTTAAATTACATTTCAGGGATCTCGTAGTTTATGTATTTTCATTTGAAATGTTGTAGTATTATATATATATATTTAAAATATTGTTATGTTAATGTATTTTGAGTATTTTGAGCAATGGTTGAACTTTATCACTCACTCAGCGATGGATGGACTTTCCCATTTATAGGGCTGGCCCTCAGCATTGCTGCGGTCCAGCCAAAAATGTGATATTTCCAGGTTCTCAAATGTGAGGATTTTCTGCTTTCTTTGGTCTTCTTACGTTATAGTAAATCTGACATGTTTTCTCACAGAGAGTGGCCGAGGTGACCGACAGCTGGTGGCATTCGATGTTGATTTTGCCGCCGTTGTTCAAAGAAAGTCCAGCCAGCCCGTTCCTCGCCGCCTACTACCCCGACTGCGTGGGGATGAGTCCGTCCGGCTCTCCCAGCAACATGTCTCTGTCTGAGCTGAGGGCCGATCACTGCAGAGCCGTCCAGCCACAAAGTAAGGAATGAAATATTTCAGCTGTTTATGCTCGGTCGGCCTCCTGTTTAGAAATATCAATCTAAAGCAGTGGTTCCAAACCTGGGGGTCCCGGCCCCCACTGTGGGTCACCAAAGCTTCACGGGGGGGCCGTGAGGCCTACTTGATTGTAAGAGTTGTGTGTAAGAAAACTAAATTAAATTGTTATTTTTAAAGTTATTATTATTCAAGATATAAACTGCAAAAAAAACCCTCACAGGATAAAGGCACTTTTAAGTATGTATGATTGTTTAAAAAAAGGCAAAACCATAATACAGAGAATTGTATTAAAAGTTCCTAAAAATAAGAGTGAATATATTTTTTTTAATCTACTTTTTTTCTTTTTTTTTTAACGTACATACAAAAACAAAACACAAATCATACATGTCACAGGATGCATAACAATACACTGATAAAAGAAATAATCTGCTCAAAATTCATCCAAATGTCTCGTTTTACACAAACTTCCTGCAGTTATTGCGTTCACTGTTTGGATTAACTGTACAGTTTATCAGTTGTTCTGTTCTGTTATTGTCATGCATTGAATATAATATGAAATATCCATAAAATATGTTACTAAAGCTGGAGATATACATGCTGTTTAACCACCCGTTCGTGTAGACATTGTGTTGCATTAAAAAAACGGATACAGGATACACGAGCCAGCATCATATGCATTTGCACATGCATTAAAAGATAGTAGCCTATATCTCCAGCTTTAATCAGGGGTCGTGAGTTTACTCAGTGATACAAAAAGGGTCCCTTAAGGAAAAAGGTTGGGAAACACTGCTAGAACATCTTTGACCACCTCAGAGTTTGTTATACAACGTCTACACATCATTAGAAATGGCATAAATAGACATTTATATGGTTGTGTTGAGTCTTCCTCTTTTTCTCTGCAGTCTCTGTGTGTCACTAACAAAACAACTTTTTAAAATTTGGGGGACAAATGAGATACTTTCATGTAGTTACTGGGAATTGACTGATGTTGGATTTGAAAGTGGTGCATGTATTGGTACTGCAGGAGCCGTACAGACAGAAATTCTTCCTCGGGGACCATTACTCACAACTACTGAGATGAGACTTTGACATTGTCAACCCAAGATGAAAATCAACAAAATGACAATAATTGCTAAATGTGCAGAATGGAATTCATGAAATTCTCCAACTGAGATGAATCATGGCCCTTACACACCAACGTCAACTCATTGCAAAATGGCTTTAATAAAGTTTTGGTAATGTGTTTATGATCAAAATTGAAAACAAAAGATTGAAACAATCTGTACTCCACTGGGAAGTCAATTAAACTTAAAATGTATTTCCTTGTTTGCCAGCGTTTTGCTCGTAGTCAGATTCATTATTCACATCTTGCTGCCATAAACACACGTCAAAGACAAAGCTTCAAACAGCGGCCTCACACAAAGTACTCTGGTGGTGCCTTGAACCTTTTTCCCAGCCTCAATGTTGTTGTCACCCAGTTGCATGTTACCCCAACAAGCATCTGGAGAATTGGGCTGGGGGGCATGCAGGATGTTTAGATATCAGGGATATTTTCCCACACAAAAAAGCACAATGTTCTTGAGCAACATGTTGAAACTTGTTGTGCTCAGTCATCTACATCAATTAAGATTTTTTTTTAATCAGAAAGAAGCAAAGCTCCCATAAGAGATTAATAAAACAAGAGTCTACAGAAATGCTAGTGGCTCTGTAAGGCTATAACAGCGGTGCTTCAAGTTGAATGCTAAAACATATTTATTGTTATATTTATTTAGTTTAGAATGTTAGCATGTTTGATGATTAGCACCCGTGTTGTGCATGAATGAGCTAAAAAGAGCGCATTCACTGAACGTGCTCATGTTTTTTATTAATGGTGAATGTATTAGTTTGCAACTAATGAACGTGAACATGAGAGCCATTAACTCTTGCGATGCTCACGCACTGTTTTGCGGCATCCGAGTATTTACAGCACCTGTCATGCGTCATGTGTTTCCCCCGAGCTAAATCTGAACTAAACCTTATCCCTAACTCTACGGGACTACGGGAAAGATCATTTTAAGAGGGAAACACAGACTTTCCACACAACACCCGTTCTGAAAAAACAAGGCAGAAGCTGAACTAGTTCACCTTTTGGGACTGTTCAAAATTCCAAATTATGAAATCTGAACGTGAACTAGTTAATTTTAATCTATGTGAACTGAACTTTGATCTTGCTGTTGTAAAGTGTGAACTTGCGCAACACTGCTAAACACAAACTACAGCTTAGATTGACGGGAACGTCATTAGTTTTGCAGTTAGTCATAAACAAAAGTATTGGACAAATTCAAATTTTGATCTGATGATGGTGTTAGATGAAAAGTTAAGGGATTACCAAAGTTATTGCAATTCATCCTGATGGGCACATGAATGTGTGTACCAGATTTCTCAGCAATCCATCCAGTGATTGACGAGACATTTCACTCAAAACCAAAAAATGTGAACTTCATGGTGGTGCTGAGTTATTAGGCTTCATCCTCTGGGGACCATGAATGTCCCCAAAGAGAGTGATGCCTTTTCTGGGACCATCAGATGTGTGATGGGTGCAAAGAGCAGCAGATAAAGACTGAACAGATAACAAACATACAGACACAAAGAACACAACACATCTATGTTGCCTTAGTAACGTTTATTCTGGATCAGTGAAGGCTGAGACCTCTTCACTAAACATTTATTTTGTAACGTGGTTGCTTACTCATCTATTGTGAAAATGCAAGGAGTGACTGTACCAGAGATGAAAAAAAAAGGGTGACTGTTGTTGCATTGCATACAGGTCACTGATGAAGCTCATAGTTTGCTTAAAACCCACCAGGGAATCACACATTTCTCTACCGTATGCAGTCCCCCTGGGTGGTCCGGTGTGGTCCTGAAGAAATATCAACCCCGTGCCTTATTGGTAATCCATGCATGAATGTGTGACCTGAATTCCTAAATTGTGAATGTAAATGAATCCTGCCAAACCAGCTGCATGAAAGAAGCCGTCCATCTCACAGCAGTTCTCCCTGCACTGCTAACGGGCTCTGTCTGGTCAGCACCTGGCGGACGCTGAGGAGGATGTTTTTGGACAGGGGCCTGCCTAGGAAAATAAACCTAAGTCTGACCTCAAGCGCCAGTCGCGGCGTCTCCCGACCTCACCACCTGACACAATGTTCCTCCCACGAGCACGAGCATCACGCCTGGGTGGCCATGTAGGAAAAGGGAACTCTCTTTGGCGTCCTTCCAGAAAGGAAAACAAAAGCTGTGAGGTAAAGAAGCAAGACTCTGATTTGATGCTGTTCCACCACACTGATTTATTAGCATTCATTTTCTTGGCCTTCGTTTACTTTGACTCAAAATAAATCAAACGGTTTTGGGAATCTTTTTGCACATTTTAGTTTGGCAACTGCTGGGCTATTTCTTGTGTCTCTGCCTGGTTGTGCCGCAAGGTCTTGCCAGGTGAGGCAGATAGCGGCTGGAATTTGTTTCGAATGATACGTCAGTATGCAGTAGGAGTACAGTTGCTCTCCCTCACCCCCTCTGTCCTCCCACCTCTGTTCCTCCCTCTAGGCTTTCTCTCTCTCTCTCTCTCCCTCCGTGAATCTTTCTGTGCATGTTTGATGGCTTCTGTAATGAGGGCTCTTTGATGTGGAGGAGATCTAGGGTAAGCAGAGTGCTTAGTTGAGTGGGAGGTGCGGAATGCGAGGCAGGTACACCACAGTTGTGTGTGTGTGTGTGTGTGTGTGTGTTGATTAAAACTCTTGTTTTCTCCCATCAGACCGCGCTCGACCATCCTGAACACGAGTGCATCTCGCTGGATTTACGCGGTTTCCGTCTTCCCGCATAATCCTGGTTTTCAATCAACACTTAGCTCATTAGTGCAAGTTTGTTTTCCCATGCCTGTCTTTGTAATGTACAGCATCTACACACGCTTGTTTATTTCCATGCATTCCTTAAACCCTTTGTCCCACTTTGACTCCTTTGAAACCAATTCAGACATTTCCTGCAGCAAACTACAAAGCCCCTAACCTGTGTGAGCTGCTGACAGACAAGTGTCCACAAAGGACCGAGAGAGAAAAACACTTTGATTCGATGCATTGTGGAGGAAAAAGATGTGCAGCGTGGGGAGGGAGACAGGCCCGCTCTCTGATTTGATGGATATTTCTGACGCAAAAAGGTGAGTGCTGCTGCAGCTGTGTGTGTGTGTGTGTGTGTGTGTGTGTGTGTGTGTGTATGTGTCCAAATAAGTGTGTTTCCCCCTCCTCCTCCTCTGCCTCAAACAAAAGATGCAAGCCAAGGCTACAAAATTGGAGTGGTGGAAGGACCATAACTTTGTTTTCCATCAGTCATGTGTTATTTCTCTGGAGACCTTGGAGGTGAGAAACTTCACCTGCCATTACTGCAGGAGGTATAAGCAAACTGTAATCGCTATAGAATTTGGAAAGCTGAGGAGAGGCAGAAGAGGAGGAAGAAAAGCAAAGTGGAGAGAACTGTAACAGTGTTGGGAAATGAGAAATTAAGTCTGATATTTGAAGCCTCAGAGGCAGGATGATACTGTCGATAAGTGTACTTCTCCTCACTGGATGCGGCCACGCAGGTGAGTCAGATTTTTATATTTGTGATGTTGCTAAGAGAGCGAGAAAAAAGGACTGAGGTTAGCAAACTAACAACCATGAGCAAATATTTGATGTGGTCACCGTAAGCCCATGAAAGCATTTTTTTCATGACGTGATGTCCAATGCAATATATTCTTCAATGCACACAGTAAAACTGGAGCTATAAGCCTGGATATGAGTTTACTGCAATTTACTTTTTTCCATGTCATAACTTTTAGGTCTGAAGTCAGACATAACAAACCATGGACAATTATAATACATCACAGAGACAGGCAGACACACACACACACACACACGCACACACACACACACACACACACACACACACACACACTTTCTCATACTCATGCAGACTTCTTTTAATCTCTCTAATGCTCATGTTCTCTGCTTCTTGCTAAACCAGTCTTTTTTAATTTACTCTCACCGTTTCTCACACACGGCAGTGCACACACACATATGCACACACAAACACAAACACACCCCCACACACATACACACACACACAAACACACACACACACACACACACATTATATAGCTTAATTAGGATAAACTCCATTTTTCCTTTATGAGCCCAATTAAAAATTAAGAGGAGCCACTTCTCAAAGCTGTCGGACTGTTTGATGTTGAGGTAGCGATCTCTTGCCGTAGCTTCTGTGAGTCTTGAGCCAGGACGTGGGTCTCTCTCTACTTTACTTGTAATTGTCCCCCAATTGAGTTGCATGCCAGCAGTAAAACATTTTATGACCGGCCATCCAACTGTTCTGAGATGGGATCTCAGTCACCAGCACTTCCCATAAAAAGGGCTTACATCATTTATGGTACGTCTTTAAATTGATCTAGATATATTCTTCATCTGTCTTGTGGATGTCATTCTATGAGCGTGCATGTGTGTGTGTGTGTGTGTGTGTGTGTGTGTGGGGGTGTGTGTGTGTGAGGGAAGGGGAGGTCATATTTGTGATGAGGCCAATATAGATCACAGGCATCATTGCAGACGCAGTTTAATTGTTCCGCCAGTGCTGTCTCTGTTTTTATTCTCTTTAAGATCTGGCAGTCCGTCATGTCTCCTCCGTCTTTTTCTTTCCCTGCTGGATGTCTGACTCTCTCCCTTCTTTAAGATACCATCTCAAGCATCTACAACTTCTGCCATCAATATTCTTGGCCCAATCTCTCTCTCTCTCTATCCTATCTTTGTCATATCGAAAATTCCTTTTAAAAAGCCAGGGTAAAAAGGATTTGCTCTTTTTTGGAAATCATGGTTGTGTGGTCTGGCACCACCCACATGTATGTCGTCGCTTTGACAACCTGAACCTAAACATTTCCCTCCGTGAGTTGTAATCTAGACGCAAAAATCTGGCTAAGTACTGTAATTTACAGAATCTATAGGTTAAAGGAGCGCTGGCAGAGGGAAGGGAAGTAGAGGGGAGTACAACATTTGTAATTTACTTTTAGGAGTGTGACTCAGGATCCAGATGCTGAAGCGAGGGAGTGCTTGTGTGTGTGTGTGTGTGTGTGTGTGTGTGTGTGTGTGTGTGTGTGTGTGTGTGAAGAGTTATATTTCTATATATATTTCTTCTACACTTTGAAAAGGTCGGCTTTAGGTTCTTTACATAGCAACCGTGCAGGGGAAACCCTGAAAGGATCTCCTTCAAAACAACACAGGCATCCCAACACTTTTTCATATTATCGTGCTTTTTTGAGACAGTAGATATGCACAAGACCAATGACATTGCATTTACATGGTCAATGTCTTCACCGTCTTCAACCCTATCGTCCACCAGGATGACCAATTCTTCCATTTTTGCGTTTTTTTGGGGGGCATTCATTGATAATGAACAGAAGGCATCAACGTGACATGTTTTTGGGGTAACGCATTAGATTACAGCCCACAACGCACCATGTAATTACGGCGGAGTTTGCCGTACACACACCAGAATGACAATTGACAATAGACACTCTAGAGAACCTGTAGTCACTAGAGTTGGTCTGTTTCTCCTCAACGTCTTATATTCTGTTCAGAAAGGGAGGTGGCGTAGAACTTTGTTTGGGATTATTTTCTCTCATGGGCTTTTCATTTTGTTTCATTTTAATTCAACAAAAACATTTAAGCATTCTGGAGCAGCGCAGCAAAATAAGTTTCCTTCCACAGTGAAATATTCACCATTCGAAAGAGACGTGACACCTACGAAGTGACAGAACAATGTTCTGTTTTAGCAGCAGTTAGTATTAGTCCTCATTATAGATTACGATTATTCCTTTCCAGGCTGGGTCATTTTGAGATTCATGAGCAGGTGCTTTTGGTTGGGTAGGACAGGAAATCGGTTTGAACACACCACATGATGAAGAAAAGCCCCCCCACTGTACGGTTTCCTCCGCTTCATGATCTCAATAGTGTACAGACAAATCACCATCTGCTACACTATAAATATCTCATATAGCTACTTCCTCTCCATCAGATATCTTTCCTGCATGCAGCGTGTGATTTATTTCAATTGATCAGTCATGACTGCTTTGCTTGGGGGAATACAAAGATTAAATGTGTTTTTGCTGTCAACAGGGAAGTTAGAAATCCACCCCTTGGGGGTAGGTGTTACAAACGTAAACAAGTTGTACTTTATAGTAGATCAAATATTATGTATAACATCTGAATATAAGATCAGTAGTATGGCTGTAATTGTAGATACTGAATATTGATCATCAGAAATGTATTTAGTTACTGAAATGTATATTAAGTATGTATTGGGATTAGATTTCTGAAACTGTTGTTGTGCTTTGCTTTGTTTACATTTGTCTAAATTCCCAGGAGTTTACCGCTTTCCCACATGCGTTTAAACCTGCCATATAATCAGCCAACAAAAGCTACTAAGCACCTTTTGGTTGATGGATGATCCACACTGAGACCTTAAACAGCCACCAGGTATTTACACTTGTCTTGCAGGAAACTAATTTGACTTTCCCAACATCAGATAGACTTTCTCTCAGGGGCAAACCCATAACAAGTGGACAGACAGACATGCCTCCACAAGATTTCCAGCTTTTGCACATTGCCGCTGGTATTTCCAGTTCATGTGGTGTGGGCCGCATCATGTGAGGCCTCTTTACCCAGATTGCTGCTATGATTTTATTACAGCCTTGATTAGGCACATGTGACTAACTGCAAACCCCTGTTGGCAACGGGTGAGCGGCTGGCAGAAGGTCTTCCAGAGCTCTGAGTTGTAACGAGATTCAGCCTCGCGGGTTCACGAGGCGAGAACCGTTCCTCAGGAATTTGATTCTTCTGGCCGTGTGGAACAAAGTTGGCCCAACTCATTTCATTTCACACATTAACTGTTGTGTTTGCAGAGAAGAGAGACATTTTCATTCTGCAGGCGGTCTCCACTACCTCACGGAAGAAAAATGCTAACGCCGCTACACTTCCCACAGAAAAACCAGCCAACTTGGTGAGAGAGGGAAAATATTGGGGTCTTTTTAAATGCAAAAATTCAGAGGAGGGAAATGGAAATATGACCATTTTCCTGACATGAAAAGCAGAGCCCATCAAGACTCAATCATGATATTTTCAAGAATAGCTTGGACCTCGTTCCCTTTCTTCCCGCGGACTGTTTTTCCAGGGGATGGGGGGGGGGGGGGAGAAATGGAAAAAGACACCGTTATGATTTGTATCGTGATGGATGCCAACACAAATTGGGTAGCCATTTTTTCTCTCCCTGTTAAAGCCTGCTGCACAAAAAGACCCATTATGCATTTACCACATCAAAGGACCATTCACATTTGCTATCATACACACTTCAGAGTCCGGAGCCAGGGAAAAGAGGGAGAACTAAATTAGAGCAACCTTTTAAAACAATAAAATGAGGGTGGTGCATTTTCATGAATCAAAGTGAGTAGAGGGGCTGTGATGCTACAGCACTCTTGTGTGGTCCCAGCTTCTCTGTCTCTCTCTCTCCCCTGGCTCTTCCTCCTTCTCTCACATTTTCTCTTCCCTCTTTTGTGGTTCTAAGCCTATGAGCTGGCGTGGGCCCTTCCTTACTACACACCCAGCGGGGCTTTAAAAAGGCAGGGCCGGAGGTCTTCGCAGCCACACACACTCTCTCTCTCTGCCTGTGCCTCTTTTGGTCTCGGTGTGCTGCTCTCTGAAAGCCGGCTGTGTCAACCTCTCCAGCCTCCAGGTCGCACGGATTAGAGATGCAGACGCCACATTGCTGGGCCCCCAATCTCCTGCTCATCCTTCTGGGCCCCGTACTGTTGGCGGTGGGCCGGGCCGCTGTGGAGAGCCAAGGTGAGGAGACGACAGACTTATTATTGCTGCCCGCGGTTGGGATATTAGTAGCACTTTGTGGGCAGACAAACGGACGCGCAGAGGGACTCAAGCAGGTAACCTCAACCTGGAAGAGTGTGTGAGGACAGACTGTGCTTGAGAACTTTTGCGTTGGTTCATGAGCACGAACTCAGGTGTGTATGTGTAATGGAGAGTCTGTGTAAGTGGAGATGCACAAAAGCGTGTGTGAGTATATTTTTGCTTGTGTCTATACCTGTTTATGTCAAATGTGGGATGGACTGTTTGTCTTTCCGTTGTTTTGGTGTGTGGCCGGAGGAATGTTTTCCTTCCTTCGCTGTGACTTAGTAGGCATGAACGGACAGAAACCAAAGTGTCATTCTGATACCTCTTGAGAAACCTCCTCTCTTGTCTAACCCAAGGCCAGATATAATTCAAAGTGTCAGAAAAAAGGAGGAGGGAGATGCATGGGCGTGCAGGCACCCACAGACACACTTGAACTCCCTTGGAGCTTCTCTGTGCTGGAACTTTAGTATTCCATGCATGCAAACGTCACGCACCCACACATACTGAGCAGTTAATAGATTCTCTACCTTTGAAATTTCTGGGAACAGCTCATATCTATCCACACTCCTCAAATAGGCCTACCCATCTCATTCTTCATCTGTGTGTGTGTGTGCGTGTGTTTCCACGGAGCAGCGCTGTATGAACTTGAGAAGGAGCCAGCCTATTGGGATGCTCAGGCCAGGGCAACACTGGATGCTGCGCTGAAACTCCGCCCTCGGGAGCACCAGGCCAAGAACATCATCCTGTTCCTCGGCGACGGTGGGTCATGCAATCGTTGTTCCAGCAAACATTCAACACTGACTTAGTCGTGGTCAAAGTTTGAAAAGGGTTGCTACTTTCAGCCTCAATGTCAAATATAGCTCAATATGCAATGCAAGACAATGCTCGAGTGTGTTCAGTGACAGTGTGTTTGCTGTGCTCAGGGATTGAGGGAAAGTCTAGATTTGTGAGGGCAGATGAGCAAGTTGTCGTAATAAAACTTTGGACTGCTTTAGTCACTTGTTCAAATGCTTAAAATTGATTATGTTTATGTGGACTTGAAACTCGTGGAGTTGCGTGAGTAATGACTGAAGTAGAAAGGCATTCATCTTAGAGAGGAAGAGTTCACATCTCCCTCCAACAGCCAACGCTGGTTCCCTTTAATCATGAAAGTGATTTCTCTCTAATCCTTAAAGGGATAGTTCGGATCTTTTGAAGTGGGGTTGTATGAGGTACTTATCCATAGTCAGTGTATTACCTACAGTGGGAGCTAAGCAATGTACTGCTGTGGACGGAGCCACACAGCGAAATTAAATTTAGCCTCCTAAAAGAAATCAATATCTGTTTAAGTGTACGCTATGTTTAGAATACCTTCACCGCTTTACCTTGTCGTCAAACAGTCCTTTACGACAGGGAACTGAAGCCATATCACTCTATTCAAAGCCACCAGACTCCTTTGACAAAAACAGTCATTTTACCTCGCAGATCACAGGAGTTTCTGCTTTGAAGAGAGCGTATAACAGCTTCAGTTCCCTGTCGTAAAGGGCTGTCTGACGGCAAGGTAAAGCGATGAAAATATTCTAAATATAGCATACACTTAAACAGACACACTTTTTACACTTTTTACACTTTTGATAGGTGGTTAAAATATGTTTTGCTGTGTGGCCCCGTCCACAGCAGTACATTGCTTAGCTTCCATCTGCTTCTCCAATCTGGGGACGTGCCGACCGCCATCTTCTATACGTCTCTGTACGGATAAGTACCTCATACAACCCCACTCCAAAAGATCCGAACTATCCTTTTAACCAAGTAGTTTTAGTTACCTAAGCTTAAAGCTGCACTGATAGATGTTTATGTCAACAAACAACAAAATGTAATGTGCAAGGGATCACTAGGCTTTACTGAACAATTTAGTGCCTTTCAGCTCATTGTTTTGGTGAGTAAAGTGAAGAACTAGCTTGTGAACATAGTGGAACATTTTGCAGCTAAAGAGCCAGATATTTCCCTCTTGAGTTGGTGGAGACCAAAGCAGAGTGAGAGTGAATATGGACTGATCGTCTGGTGGCATGAAACACGACTCCAAAATGTTGCAAGGCACTCACTTTGCCTATTTTGCTGTTAAAGTAAGACAACTTGTTGGACTTTGCAATGCATTTTTGTGTGAGTGAATTTTCTTCCTCACAAAATATTTGCAAAGCTGATTTTTTTTTCTACGTTTGTTGGCACCATGAACTGCCAATTAGCTGAATAGCGTGAAACCAACTCAGGATGTTGTGCATGCCTGTGCATGTATTATTTACTATTAATTACTAGTGGTTAACAATTTCACAGGGTATCTTTAAGGTGGCAGGGGGTGGCTGTCGCCCTGAAGATCCACTCCTGACTCGCCACGTGTCTTAGCAGTGTAGTCAGTGACTGTCTAACCAACGGGACGACTATTGGGGAAACTTTCCATCTGGATCGGATTTGATTGGAACAGTTTTCACATTAATTGTCACTCGTGTGGTGTATTTACAGCTGGTGAGGCATGAAAGATTTTTTTTTTTGTAAGGGGAGCTGTTTAAAGGGGCAGAGATTTAAGAGTCTTTTTTTCCTGTTAACTCCTTAATATCTGCTTTAAATCAGACCTACTTAGTCACATTTCTGGGTGGTCGCTGGTTTTTTTGTGCATCTTTCCAGTAATACCCTGCCGAGAACATGTTCTTCTCAGTTTTATGACTGTGATGTATGTTGAATGGAGAGTTTAGTGCATCACTGTGACATGGGCTTCGTAAAGTATGGTTTTTAAAGTCAGGGGTGAAATCCAAAAGTGAACCACAGGAAGAGATAAAACAGGTCCCTTAATAGTTGTAGAAAATCAATAGGCATATACTGTATGTTTTATGTATGCCAGATAGTGACATAGCAAAAGCTTTAAGTATGTTTATATGTTATATGTTCTGCCAATAGTGGTCTGAATACGTGCCTGGAAGAGTCAGTGCTTTGGTCTGTGTGATTTTGTTTGAAAATGTGGTTCTCCTAGAAAACCACTGCCTTAAATGCTCTGTCCATTTGTGGATTAAGTTGACGTTAATGGTCATGACATGCTTTTACTTAGTTTGTTTAGAGAATTACTGAATCATTTTTCTTCCCTTCAATCCAGCAGTTATAGTCTGAGCTTTTCAAACAAACACATTTTAATATTTTTGGTCTGGATTTGTTTTTTTGGTTTTTTTTTAACATTCACAAACTTGACAGAGGACGGCATTCTGGGCTCGGTGGTGTCAGCAAAACAGCAAAACCTTCACAGAAAACAGATTTCTAAATTAACGTTTCTTTAATATGTCATTCAATATATCAGCAGACTGAGATTGTGAAGCTAAAAAAATATAGAGGGACCATATCAGTGACTTTACCTGTAAATCATTGTCTCCCAGGGATGGGTGTGTCCACGGTGTCGGCAGCTCGAATCCTGCGAGGTCAGATGGAGGGCGGATCAGGGGAGGAGACAATGCTGGCCATGGACACCTTCCCATATGTGGCCCTGTCAAAGGTGAAAGCACGACACTGTTGACCTTTAGCTCATCAGTCATTCATCAACAAATGATCAAATTGTAGACTACAATACAATTTCTAATTTAAAAGAGCCAGTAGGGTTTCATCATATAAGTTCAGCTGTGTTTTATGAATTATTTACCATTTCTCAGAAAGAAGACTATTTTATAATCAGTTCTCTTGTCTGTGATATTTGTCCAATTTTCATTCACTGCATGCACCATTTAGCTTTACCACTTAAATATAACTTTTTACCAGAACATTTTACATATTCATCATTTACCAGTGAACACCGGTACATGCCCCTATCCTGATTACAGTTGATTTATTATAGCTTTTAATAGTGACACTATTTACTATGACATCTCCTTAAAAACATTGGATTTGTATTAGCCGATTAAATGGAAAAAGTAATGAAAAAACAATGGATAACTAATTTAGCACTTTTCACACGTATGTTTTTTCTTAAATACTTTACAGGCCAAAGTTACTTTTTATGCCTCTGCACTGTGTAACCTCTGAATTGCTTTGCCTACACACACACGCACACACACACACACGCACGCACACACCCCCACACACACACACA
>JAOVVB010065731.1:0-14170 GCA_028570985.1 Heterobranchus longifilis | reverse complement strand
TATCCCACATGTCGTAATCGGAAAAGGCTATATTCAGAAAAAGGCCTTATTCAGAAAATCCTAACGGTATATGCTGATCACATGACACGTGTCAAATTCTGAATATTGTCATATTCAGAATAATAGTGGAATATTAGTGTGCATGTAAACATACTCAAATAGAAGGAACACAAGGTACAACTGTGCAACTGACATTATAATGTACTGTAATGTTGACGGGGCATCATTAATCACGCTATGCTTCCCAACCCATGTAAACATCTTAGACGAAACACAGAAATGTACCAACAGTCACAGAGGAGTTTGTTTCTGATGACAATGCTACATTATGTAAGAGGAAGAGAGATGTGAAAATTGAATATGGACAGACAGACAGACAGAGAGAGACAGAGAGAAATGCTGGAGGCAATGTGGCAGTGAGGAATTTCCCTCCTGCTGAAAATCCATCCATCACCCAGTTTGCCAAGCAAAGAAGTGGTGGATTTCATCTCTCCAGCTATACTCTTTTGTCTCCACCCCTTTATCTGGCTGATTTTTAATCTGCCTCCATCTGGTTAAAGTCTAGCTCTCTTCTACTCTCTTCAACACGATCTGAAAAGATAAAACTCTCTGCTGATTGGTGGTGCTGACGACCACACAGTTTCTCCTGCCCTTTTATCTGTCTTTAACAGCTATCTCGCCCACTCTACCCGTCTTCTCTTCCTCTTTGTACATTTGAGTAGATTTCTGCAGATTCAAAACCAAACTGCTTTGCAAGTGACTGGCACATTGACCCGAGCTCTATGTTACATTTTGCATGCATCAAAGAAGAAAACATCAACAGCAACAAACAAGCCAGCAGATCACAAGGAGAAATCACTTTGAATGTGGTTTCACGCACAGAGCAACAGTTACGTGTTACTTACACATCGAATATCTTATTTGAACAAGAGACGCATGACCTCAACAAGCTCTGGAGTACACTGTATTCAAGATAGCATTTTTATTATAGCCCGACCGATACAGGATTTTTGACGACGATACTGATAATGATATTTGAGAATTTTCTTATAACATCAATGGACATTTCTCATGAGGTTCCCTTAATTTTTGTTTTCTTTTTTAACAACTGTGATCAAGAAATGTACTGGGCAAGACATTTTAAAGTTGAAAAATTAACTTGTCACGATATCTGGAAAGGGTGGTGGGGGGGAAATAATCGATACAGCATATCACAATATATTGCGTTGCAATGTTGTGTTGATACACGGATGCCAAGTATCGATCTTTTCTTAGACAAATGATTAATATTGCTAATACAAATTAAACTTTTTGGTACTAAAATAATAAAATCAATTGCTTTTTTCAGTACATACTCCTGAGTTTTTTTCTGGTGGGGTCAGCAGAGCCCGATACAGCCTCTTAAAGACACTAATGTCTGCCGACGGCCCCACGGGTCTCTCAGGGTTAATTCCCCAGAAGTTGCATTGTTCAAAATAACTGTAATAGTTCATTAGTGCACACAGACTTGCATTCAAGTTGGAGTATGTAGACTGTGATACAAACAGCTTAGTCTGTCGGCTGCATGCAACATTTATGACAGGCTTTTATGACAGGGTCAGTCTGTCTGCATGACAACAATCTTATTTTACTGCAATAAATATGATTGAAGTGAGATGAACAGAAACTTAATCATCATCAAACATCATTTGCAGTTGAAAAAAGGTTTGCAATATATAAATATGAAATATAAATCACAATATATGTTATATATCCTCAGCTTATCGCAAAATGTTTAAAATCTCAATTATATCGCACTGAGACTTTAGTATCATGATAATATTGTATCGTGGAGCCTCTGGTGATTCCCACCCCTATGTGGTGGACAAAACATTATCTTTGGAATTTCTGTACTTCTTGTCATTTATTGGCTGATATGTATACTACGATATATTGAGCCAATATTGGTCAGGCTCTATTTTTTATGATAGCCAAACTGTCACAAATCATAAAATGAATCATCCCACAGCCAAAGACCGAATTAAAAAATAAATTTCATACGTGTTACAAATGATGTTGACTATTTTAAAGATGAAAGACATGGAGTAGACAGATCTGCTGCCTGACTAATCACAGGAGACAGCGGGCTTTATGAGTAAGTGTCAGTCAGTGTACAAGAACACACGACATGAACAGTCAGTGGAAACAACTCAGTGGAGTCAAACAGATGAAAATGTGACAGCAGCATGACTACAACAGAATGACAAAACCAGTGACATGGACATAAAGCTGATGTATCAAAACCCTGTGAAAAGTCACTACAGAGCTGACCCCCACTTTGGGAACACTGATACTACGCCGATATTAAGGCAATTTTAACTAACTTACTATCAGAACTAAGATGTTATAAAAAATCTCGAGAATCTGCGCCCTACTGTGCATTTAGAGCGGCATGTCCGCCCGCTGAGCCCCGTTAATCAGCACGAGTGAATTTTACAATCCATTTCTTTTCCATG
Organism: Heterobranchus longifilis; assembly: GCA_028570985.1. Lineage (NCBI taxonomy): Eukaryota > Metazoa > Chordata > Actinopteri > Siluriformes > Clariidae > Heterobranchus > Heterobranchus longifilis. The sequence continues at coordinate 11,675 of JAOVVB010065731.1, read as the reverse complement.
GATCTGACACCTCGCATCTCCGTCCTCCATATGCCTGCTCACCAAAACTTTGCTCTGCGCTCCATAAGAGTAGTTAACATTATGGATATAATTTGGATAGCAATATTTAAGATAAGATAATAATGTTAAACGGAACATTGTGTGCTGTGACGTAACTCCCCCCCACCTACTCTTAATCCCGCCACCCCCTGGTGATCGAATCGCCTAAATCTCGAGTAACCTCGATTGAACAATATGAAACAAGAAACGATCGCCCAACGCATGTCATTTACAGCTACATACAGCCTGTTGTAAGTTTTTGTTTTAGAACAGGAGGGCTTGTCTGAGGTTGACACCAGCTGAAGTTTATTTCATAATTATCCCAGGACAGTGATTGTTATTGTGTCATAAAACAGCAGTGCTGTGATCAGCTTGCTTCTTTGGCTGCTGTGACATATACTGTACATTCATGTGTATCCTGTGCAGTGATCCTTTAAGTGGATTTTACTTTTTGAAATCTCAGCTTTGCTATGCTTGTTAAAAACAAACCCTCAAGAAAGTAACTGTTTCCTGAGAGTCAAATTAAGCCAGAGGTGAGTAACACCCCCCCGGATATGGCCTCAAGGCCCTCAGTTCTTCAGCCTGACAGAAGAAGAGCAGTGTCAGGATCTCCCGCTGGGATCTCTGCTTGTAAATCAGTATGCTCAGCTGCATGCTAAGCAGCATGCGTTTGATGGCTTGTAAGGCAGAAATTGGCTTTTTTTCAGGAAGCTATAGCACAGATCTATATAGCAGTGGTTAAAAGTGATGAAAAAGCTGTGTGTTTTGCCGTAAAATAGGTGAGTCATACACATGAAAGTCAGACAACAAACATGTGGTTAATCTGAGAACTTGAGTTCTCGACTGCATGCTGTGTGTTTCATATGTGCACGTTTTGCAGCTAGGAAAGTGTCAGAATATAGCCCCACTATCTTAACCAGTGCATCATAAAACTGTTGTAAATGCCCTGCAGACTTGAGGCTTTTGGACTTAATTACTCATAAAACTGACAAGAAAAAACTTGCAGAAAAGATCTACAGCTAGTAAGATGCATATGCTACTGTGCACACATCATGGCATATCTTTTAAGATAAAACTACAATAACTGTGATAGAGTGGTCATTGTAAACTCACAACTGTGCACACTGAAAGTATTTTCTGTATCCAAGTGCAATATATATATTGCACTTGCAATTGTTAGCTGCATAGGGCTGCAGCTAACAATTATTTTCATTACTGATTCATTATATGTCAATTATTTTCTCGATTAGTTGTTTGGTCTATAAAGCCCAAGATGATGTCCTCAATATGGATATTCAGTTTACTGTCATAGAGAAGTAAAGAAACTAGAAAATATTCACATTTAAGAAGCTGGAATCAAAGCATTTAAAAAATGACTCAAATCGATTATCAAAATAGTTGGCGATTCATTTAATAGTTGACAACTAATCGATGAATTGACAATCACCAACTATTTTGATAGTCAATTAATCTTTATTTTTTTCATTCAAAAATGACATAATATGTTGTTTTCAGCCTCTAAAATATGGAGATTTCCTGCTTTTCTCTGTTTTATATCAAATTAAACGGAATATCTTTGAGCTTTGGACTGAAAAAAAAACCAAAGACATCACCTTGGGCTGTGAGAAACTGGGATGGACATTTTCCAACTATTTTCTAACATTTTGTAGACCAAACAAAGAGGTTCAAAGTTCACGGTTTCTTTATTAATACCCGAAGGCAAATTTGTTGTGCAGACAGGATACAGCAATCCAAAGTTAAAGACAGGACATCACAGCAGTACAAATTCACAGGACATCAAAACAAACACTCCCAGGCAGGCCTCAATACAATACTACAAACAGCACCAGAGCACCAGAAATAAATAAATAAAATAGAATACAATACAATTCCTAATACAGCCATGGCAAAGTGCTTAAATCCCCCCATATGCACCCGCTCCCCAAGAGCTTAAAGTGCTATGATGAATTGATTAATTTGGAAAATAAGTCGATTAATCGATAATGAAAATATTGGTTAGTTGCAGCCCTAATTTCTAGTAGGATAGCCTGAAGTTGGGTAAAGAAGCCAAAGAGTGTTAGAAAACATCAGTGACATTTGAACACCCAAATTATATGCTATTTCAAGGGGGGGTTTAATCAATATATGACTCTTTGGTTTGCAATGCTTAACAGAGGTCAGACAAGTCAACAGCTGCTGGTCTGTCCAACTCTGGGCTCACGTCCACCTCTTGGCCCAGTTTCAAAAGGTGTCAACCGACCACCACGTACACCAAACGTGTTAAAATGCATAGATACAAAAGTTGGCAGAAGATAAAGATAAACTTACCTGCTCAAACTTGGCCACTTGATATTTTGAGTCCACTAAACTGCAGGAGGAAAACGAAACCAAGTAGAAAAGTGGAGGGATTGGACTCACGACAAAAAAAAAGAAGCGAAAACAGAGAGAGAAATCCTCCTTTCAGCGTAATTCGTAAAATACGACACAAACTTCCCCGTGCAACGTTAGCTGAACACCTGAGTAGTCTCGCGCTGAGATGGCTCCGAAATGCGACGCTCGTGCACATGAACACCGGACGACGCTTGTTACGTTTGTCAAACTTTTGCAGGTCTGTAAAGTTTGTTTCGGAGAGAAGGTCGCGGCATTGATAGAAAAAAAACGAGGTGAAACCGTCCCCGACGAGCCGCTCTCACACCACACCGTCTCCCTTCGTGTCTGAGCCCGTCTGAGAGGAGGACGAGAGTCGGTCTGTCCGGTGGTTACCTGACTCCAGTCATTACCGTGAGGCCAACCCTCCAGACAGCAGCAGCCTCATGTTTCCTGTTGTTGTCTTCCTGAATGACTGCAGAGCACAGAAACAGCTTTTACTCGAAAGTAACAGGTTGAGATGCTTTCTGCTTTTCCAAAAGCCAATATGAGGTGCCATCTGCTGACAATGCTGCAGAGAGAAACTTAAGTCACTGTGATGTTGACTTTTTTATTTCTTCAAGCTCAAACTCGAACTCAAACTAAGGTAAGTGTCGACTATCAGTCTCATGTGTACATTTTAATAATGTTTTATATCATTTTTATTGACAGACATCACATCCAGTGCATATCTGGGTGCAACTACCCAACCTTAAAGGGACAGTTCACCCCAAAATCAAAGATACATATTTTTCTTCTTACCTGTAGTGCTATGTATCAATCTACATTGTTTTGGTGTGGGTTGCAGAGTGTTGGAGATATCGGCCATAGAGATGTCTGCCTTCTCTAGAATATAATGGAACGAGATGGCACTCAGCTTGTGGTTCTCAAAGAGCCCAAAAAAAAAAAACCTCAACATGACCCAGTTACTCAACATAATCCACAGACACTCTGCAAAACACACCAAAACAATCTAGGTTGATAGATAGCACTACAGGTAAGAGGAAAACTATGTATTTTGGGATTAACTGTAGGGTTGGGTATTGCCTACAACCTCCCGACATGTGTCACGAGACGGAGTATTTACAACAACAGCTGTTCTTTATTATTCTGTATAACAGCAATCACACAACTTCAAACACTTACAATTCAGGCCCACAGAGATTTTACAATTCATTTTAATATTCTTTTTCTCATCCCAAAATGATTAGTAAATGCAAATATTTACAGCATTTGCTGCTGTATTGATACAGTGGCATCTGTATCGATATGTGTGTCAGCATAAATCATATCATGATATATTACCGAGTTAACTGTCCCTTTAACGTTCATCTAACATCAGCCTCACCATGTGGTCTGTTTCTTGCATGTGCTCAAGGACATTTCATGTTATCAGCAGTGATTCTGATGAAAGGAGGCATCTGGGCAAAGAAAAGGTAGGCTTAATATTTGCATGGGAACCTTTTGAACTATCTCATGAATAAAAGTCTAACCAGAACACAGGCAAAACCATTGCATTTAATGTAAAATGTTTCTCTGAATGAAGTGTAAAATCCCTTTCAGCTCAAATTAAGGATTCAACATCCTGCCTTTTTTAACACGAAAATGATTGCCTTACTTTTATAATAATACAGTGCTTTTTGGGGGTTGCTTTCATGTGTATAGAGGTGGATTCTGGATACAATTCTAACAATTTCACCCATCTTAAAAACAGAACTGCAAAAACAAGCAGTTAGTTTACCATCCATTTGTTTTCATGTAATGGAAAAGAATAATTAAATAGACTGAAAGCTCAAAAATACACAAACACTTGAGAGGACAATAAAATGTTATAGTGGATACCAGGGTATTCGTGACTATAGATGATATTAGGTATTGATTGTATCTGTTTATAGCTGGATTAAACTGTTTTTGACCACTCGGTAGGGCTGCACCTAACAATTATTTTCATAATCGATTAATTTGCCGATTATTTTCTCGATTAATCGACTAATCTTTTGGCCTATAAAATGTCAGAAAATACTGGAAAATGTCCATCCCAGTTACTCAGAGTCCAAGATTATGTCTTTAAATCTTGTTTTGTCCAGAACCCAAAGATATTCAGTTTAATATATTATAAAACAGAGGAAAAACCCCAAAACCTTTAGTTTAATATGACATAAGACAGAGAAAAAACCCAAAACATTTAGTTTAATATGATATCAAACAGAAGAAAACAGGAAATCTCCATATTTGAGAGGAGGAAACAGCATCTTCTGACATTTTTGCATGAAAAATTACTTTAACGATTATTAAAATAGTTGAATAGTTGATTATTTTTCTGTCGATCGACGAATCGATTAGTCGACTAATCGTTGCAGCTCTAGGTGAAAGTATCACATGGAACAGCTGACTGTGTTTTGGCACATTTTAATGAAAATATGAGAAGAAGTAGTGGATTATGCTGCAGGTGTGGTTTGAAAAGTGACTTCTTTTGATATTTTTTTTCCCCTTTTGTGCTACAGGGTCACTGGGAGTCCATGTTGGCTGCTTTGGTTGTCCTGTGTGAAAGAGCCAGCTCTCTTCAGTGACACCTTTCAAGCTACTGATAGACGTCTGTTGTATTCTTAAGGTAGGTATTTCTGGAGTGTTCCCTTAATTTGAAAGATCAGTCAAACTTAAATACACAACACATCCATCTGGGTATGCTTTCAGGATGCTATGTTGTGTTTATTTGCGTGTTATAGCATTTAGTTTATCCGAACAGGCGCCCCGACCGACCAGAGGAGGCGCTAGTGCAGCGACCACGACATATACCCCTGTCCGGCTTTCCCACCCGCAGACACGGTCAGTTGTGCCTGTACAGACACCCGACCAAGCCGGAGGCAAGAAACACATTTTAGTCGACTTTCTCACTAATTTGAGAAAGTTTGTGACCAGGCCACCATTTATTCTAGGGTTGGGTACCGAACTCTGTACTTCAGGGTACCGACTGAATTGCGTCGGTACTACCGAGTACCAATTCACGTGAAATGAAACGGTGCCAAATTTCGGTACCTGAGAGCGCGTAAGCACACCCTTGTCTTTCCTCTCCTCCTCCTGCACACAGACGCACGCAGAGCACAGAGCGACGTCCCTGCAGCTTGATCGAGTCACAGTGAGTCAGCTGAGAGCAGTCACAAGTGTGGCTACACTTTTCAAAACTCTGCGCAGACAGCGCTGGCTGCAGTATAATTAATATAAGCGAGCGATTCTGAGTTTGTTTTCACATTCTCAGAGTCCTACACAAGGCATACTCTGTGCCCTGGTGACAGACTGGCAGGTTGGAGACTGTAGGGACGGGTTAGAAGGGGAGAGGGAGGAGTTTTATTTTGTCTGGTGTGTAAAATGTTCTAAATAAATAACAAAATGCTTTAAGTAAATAAGAATGTTGAAATTGAGAAGTTTTGAATTGGTTTTACAACTGAAATAAAAAGTTTTTACTTATTACAGAGAGAATAAAGTACCAAAAAGCTACTGTTGGGTACCGGTACCTGGGATTCGGTACCGGTACCCAACAGTAGCTTTTTGGTATCGGTTCAAATGTGAATGGTACACAACCCTATTTATTTCCCTCCTTCAAAACAGACAAAGCACCACGTCAACGTGCATGTGTCTCTCAGCGCGTTGCTCTGATTGGCTGTAGGTCACGTTTCGTTGCTCTGATTGGTTGTAGCTCTATCCAGTTGCGTCCAGATGCATTCTGGTCTGCGCCGTTGATAACGCCCCTTGGAAATTGAAAATGAACTGCGTATTCGTCTGGCGATGCCAGTCTACATTTGCAATATTTATTGAGAAGGAAAAATCATTTGGAGTATATTTTGCATGTAACTATAACCACACTGGCCCAAGTTTGCCTTTATAGGTTACTGTTCATACAAAAAAGTGTGTGTCCTACATATTACATAGTGTCACGTAATACCTACGTTGTCCTTGGTGTGGGAAAGATAAAAAAAAATGACAGACCAAGGGCACCATTCAGCTACTCTATAGCTCCATGAAATACAACTAGGCCAAGCTATTTTTATGTATATTTCATTATAACTTACTCGTGTTTAATTTATACTACAATATAATGCAGGCTCATTTTCTCACGATTAATTGCTTTTTTAATTTGCCCAAATCTAGGGTATGAACCCCTGAAGTACTATCTTAACAGCGTCTTTAGAGATCGGTCAGTGTTTTAGTCGCATGAGTTACAGCTTATCTGACCTGTGCTGTATCTTCTTTATAATCCCATTTTGCTAAAAATCTGATTAATTCTTTATGGCTGAAATTCCCCAGCATGGCAGTTTGAAGCGAGAATGTCCTTGGCTGTGATCCACAGTGATAGTGTATGAAATGAGCACATCCACTGGCTCGCCCTACTTCTGATTCCCCAAGACAAGAGAGACTCTTCACATGCACAGCCAGATACACAGGCTCGTATCACACAGCCCTAACAATATGGCAAAATAGTCTCTTTGTCTTTTGTGTGTGTGTGTGTGTGTGTGTATGTGTGTTTGTGGGGGGTAGGTATATTCAACCTCTCCATAACAATACTGCATGCATGTGCTTTTGTACCTGTGTGTTCATCCATACGAGTACCAGCACTTTCTAAACACCGCTCTTTGTATGTGCGTGAGCTTGTACGGTAGAAAGACCACCATTTGTGTCTGTGCGTTTGTGTCCGTGTGCTTACAATACATGTGAAAAGGGGGCTAAATGAGTGGTTTCTAATGTGAGGTTCGTGGCGTTGCCTAGATTTTTCAACATGTGAAGCAAAAGAAATGTCATGGAAACCATTAACAGGGCAGACGCTTGTCGAAAAACACAATGAGCTTGTGTTGACCAGCTGAAGGACAGTTTGTCTTAGTTACCACTCAGCCACTCTGGTGCCATATACTGTAAGTGAGTGTGAAAACACTTAATGTGAGGTTTTCTTCTACGTGTATGGTTGTGTACAAATGTGAAGGACGGCCGCAAACACGAGACTCCGGATTACATTCAATGCTAACCCTTTTTTTTTTTTTTTTAAATGTCCAATGGCAACGTTTTTGAAATGATCACTTTTGCAATACCTGGATATGGCAACTATGTTATGGTTAAAATTAGAGAAAAAAACAATAAAACTAAACTAAAGAGGTATGGTTATGGTTTTGGTTCGGTAACTAAAACAAACTACAACTACTGCACACAGTTACGTGGTGACATAGAATGTGACATATGACGTCACATATCTACGAACGGAAGTTTATTTACAGGTTAGCTTAAAATATCAATATTCACTTTTAGTGTAAAATGGGACATGAACACCGGTCTCCTGAGTGAAAGTCCTCCTGCTCGCCACAAACAGGGTTTTTGGTCTTGATAGTACGTCGCCTCGCTTCCTTGTTTACTCCCATCATAACTACTATGGCCACTAGAGGTCGCTGTCTACAAATAAAACGTCGGTATGGCACGCAAAAGCTGGGCCTGGTGCACAATTACATTGGTGATCTACGAATTGCAGTGCATTACTTTTTGCATAGGAATTACTACGAACAGTGAATGAGAACAGCCTGATTAGATGTAGGGATACTGGGTTGAAAGGAGTGTGTGTGTGTGTGTGTGCATGTGCGTGTGTGCATTGCTGTGCATGTGTGTGTCTATTTGTAGGCTACACATGTCCACCTCTGTGTACTTGCTCTATTTACAGAGTCTTACAGTGTCTTTCCCCATGCTTCGCCCTTGACTTTGACAACTCCTCTCACTCTTTACTTTGTTGTAATGTATGATGCTACCTGAATTATTTTATCACATGCATCACTATGAGACCAGACAGGCATATCTAAAGGCATCAGCCGTCATGGAAGAGATGCGACTGAAAACCACACACCTGCACAGTGCGTTAAAGTGATGGGGTGGGTAATATACAGTAGATGCCCTTCGGGAGGCTGTAAAAGACAGATATTAATATAGTCACTGAAATACACTGCGGTTGTTTCTATGTCCTTGCAGCCATCAGGTGCTGTTGTTACATAAAAAAACGTGGAAAATGTCCACATCTCATGAGCTTTTAAAGACAATGCCACTTTATGGCTTCACATTGTTGAAACTGTACATGGGGGATGACTTAAGAGGACGTTTAGGTTCTATTCAAGTGGCAGTAATCAGTGTTGGGTAAGGTTACTTTTAAAAGTAACTTGTTACATTACAAGATTACTGCCATAAAAAAGTATTTTTTTTTACATTACAGTGTTACTGAGAAAAGTAACTCGTTAGAGTACTTTTGCATTACAAAAATGAAAACGGAGGGCGTGCAGTCGACTGTATGTCTACTTTTGCATGTACAGGTATTTACTCTACCGTCATTATAACCTACTACCCAACTCTAGCTAATAACAGAATGACAAACACAATATCTCCAGCCCATAACAAGTACATAACTTTGTAAGCTAACAACAGGACGACAGACACTGTATCCCCTTTACAGCTTGATTATGTTTGATGAAGTAAACATGTGATTCAGAGGGTACCATGTATATACACTAACCAGCTCATACAACATACGTCATTTCTTTGCAATTCAACTGCAATGAAAAAGTAGAGTTATTTGAAGTGCATAAAGTAAATAGAAACTTTTAGAAACTGATGATGGCAGGTGATCTGTGCAGAGAGGCATATTAGGCGCAGCTGCCTCTATGAAAACAATAAAACACGGGCTGGTATAACGTTAGCTTACGGTACATCATGTTTCAACATGCAGAGAGTTGCCTCAGTCACTGCTTAGTTACTTACTTTCACAACGTACATGCTGTCCTCTCTGTCAGCTACACACTGACACAACGCTAGTAACGTTAGCTACACAGCTAAACAGAAACAAGGCCAATACTCCGGGGATGTTTGTGGCAACAAAAGTAAGAGGGAAACGGATTGCTTATTTGAAAACTTAACTACATAACTGATTACTTGCATTGCAAAACTATACGTGTTATGTTACTCATTAGTAGTAGTTAGTAGTAAAAAGTAATCTGAGTACTCTAACGCATTACTTAGTATTCCCCCCAACACTGGCAGTAATAATGATGACAATGAGAAGTAAAAGAAGAGGAAGAAATACGATACTGGCTTCTTATCTAACTTGTGAGCTTTTGATCACAATGTCAGTGAAAAATCAGTAACTGAGTCATGTAATTTTTGCTGTTTATTTCCTCTTTGTATATTTTTGGTCGCCCCAGACAGCATTGTGTCAGGCTAGTGTGAGTTCTTGTGCGAGCCAATGCCATTTTTAAGTGGCCCTTGTTTCATCTACATTGCATGTGCACTTTCAAGTGTGTGTGTGTGGGGGTGTGTGTGTGTGTGTGTGTGTGTGTGTGTGTGTGTGCGTGTGTGTGTGTTATCTGCATACGTGCATTTCCTCACTTGTCATTTCACTCTATGAATGCAGCGGGTTGCCATGGGAACTATGACATTCGTGACACCATGTGATTTTATCCATCATTCCATCCGGTCTTTCGAAAAAAGACACTTTACTGTAAGTAGTCCGTGCCCTCTCCAGCTGTGAATGATTTGTTGGAGTGCAGATAGTGTGTGCAGCTTTTATAATGCGCTTTCCTTCCACATGTGACTTAAAAGTCTTTTGTAAGAAATGTGTAGTAAGAATATATTTAGAAATTTGTATTGGCGAGACAGGGATGCTGTACCTTTTCCTGTTCTCCTGAGATTTCATTTCTCTTGATGGTATACTCTGACGATATACTTTACCACAATTGTCCATCTCAAATTTGATTTCAAAGTGAGGGGGTGTCATCACGCTGGCTAATTTGTGATACATTTTGGGTTAAAATATGAGCAGCTAATATTTACTTTCCTAAAATGTTAAAGAAATACATTTTGGGGAATACGCTTATTTGCTTTCTTGCCAAAAGTTATTCTTTATTCTTTTTTGGATCCCCATTAGCTTCCACAACAGCGGTTGCTAGTTTTCCTGGGGTTCACATAAAATAATACAAACACTGACAGCACACAGACATAACAACAGACATACATTCATCGACTGACGCAATTGACGTATCTAAAAATCAAGCAATCAAGATCTCAATCACTTAAACAAGTCATGTACAGCCGTTATCACCCACGCTAATGAGTTAAAATCCTAAACAAAACAACATAACATTATTCCTATTGTATGGTCCCTCTCATTAGATGAGAAGATTGATACAACTCTCATGTATGTGTAAGCAGCCGGTTATCTTAACTTAGCATAAAAACTGGAAACAAGGAGAAACTGCTGTTTTATAATTACTGACATAACATGAGTCATATCAAGTTTCTGATCTGAACTCAACAAAGTGAATACGCATTTGAATACATTTCACACACAATGCAATATTGAAGGCAAAAAAAATCCAACCTTGAATGACTATAACCAGCTTGCCATCCATGTAGCACAAATGCACTTTAACCACATTTTCAGAAAATCAGCAAAAGACAATGTGCCTTTCCATTCACGACTGTTAAGCTAATATTAGGATTTGGTTCATCGAGATAAGCGCTAATTCTCCAGTCAGGTGCCATTAAACCACTGCAGAAGACGAGGGCGCAACGAGATGACTTAATTAAAGAGCGCCAATCAAACCCCAATAGTGGGAGGAAAGAAATGTAAATGTGCATTAAAAACAGGTGGATGGAAACGCACCTTATTGTATGTACAGTACAGACCTGTGTGGCAATGCCTGAGGGAAATCCCCCACTGTCCAGCAGTCTGCTGGTGCCATTGTAGCATTCAAGATTCACGTTATTGTCTGTTTCTCACCAGCTCCTTTCAGTCCAATAAAAAGACAGTAATAAATATTCTAAAAATAATCATCAATCCCTAAAATAAAAAATAAAAACAAACATGAAAAAAATATCAATCCCTAAGATAAACATTCCAGACGCACAGTTGAGCAGCCGAGCCAACAAACATTTAAACACACAACAGTTTAGCAGCAAGTTTGGAGTTGAGAAAAAGTGCGTTGGTGTCCTTTTGTGTCATGTCTTAACATTTACCAACACACATCAATACATATATGTATTCACATAGAAACACACACTGTCTTTGTTTTAGCCCTGAGGCAGGCAGAGCATTTTGTTCAAGGCAAACCCATGCCATTATGCAATACACCAATGCGCATGCATGCATGCACGCACACACACACACACACACACACACACACACACACACACACACACACACACACACACACACA
>JAOVVB010065720.1:2252-14170 GCA_028570985.1 Heterobranchus longifilis | reverse complement strand
ACTGTGGGAGGAAGCCGGAGTACCCGGAGAAAACCCACGCAAGCACGGGGAGAACATGCAAACTCCACACAGAAAGGACCCAGTCCTCGTCCCATGCAGGATTTGAACCTGAAACCTTCTTGCTGTGAGGCGACAGTGCTAACCACTACACCACCGTGCCGCCCTCAATCCACATACCTAGATATTTAATTTGTTCCACTTTCTGAAGGGATCTACCATCATTGCATGTTACAACCAAGGAGTTAGTTTTGGAGGTGAGGTTCTGCCTCACAACCAGAAACATTGAATATGTTTTTGTTTTATTGAGAAGTAATTTGTTCGCTGACAATCACATTTGTAGAGTATTAAAATCAGATTGGAAGGCCTCATGAATTTGTGGTATGTTAGCCTTTGAAGTATAATAGTATCATCTGCATATAATTGTGTACAACAATCAGAAAAAAAGAGTGGGAGGTAGAGAACAGAAGTGGTCCTAAAGTAGAACCTTGGGGCGCACCTCTCTGCTGAGTGAGCAAATCAGATTTACACCCTTTTAAAACAACACATTGCTTTCTGTTGTGAAGATATGAGTTGAACCATAATATTGCATGTCGGGAAAGAGCATGAAGCGTGTCCAAAAGAAGATAATGATCGACCAGATCAAAAGCTTTGGTGATATCAATAAATAATGCTCCTGTGAGATGATCACGATCAGATGCAGAGAAAAAAATGTTTGTGAATTACAGGAGATATAATAGACACAAAATGTTGGTAGTTAAGCCTAACATTACTGCCTTGGTTGAACTCTGCATGGACCGCATGGACTTCCTGTATGTAGACATACCGAAGCTTTGCTGCTGTCCAAAGTCACATTCAGTCACTCAAAAATGAGTCATGGGCTATGAGCAGTTCAATTAATAAAAAAGTGCTACCATCATTACAGAAATATTAACCTACAATCATCAATACGATGGTGATGGATAGTGACTAGACTTGTAAATGGATGATGGGGCATATACCATGTAACAGAAAATACTGTATTATGCTGTTAAATTACAGTTATATACTGTTATGGTGAATTGACTGCATTGACTGTCTGTGCAAGAGCAAAATACATTTCCTGAGAATCAGTAAAGCATATCTTTTTGTGTTTGAATCAGAAAGATTTTTTGAGATGACCCATCCCAAGGGCCGTATCCTAAATAAATACATTTGCATATGGTATTCCATTGTGTAGATTGTATGCAGTAAAATAAAAAGGTTATCTTGTACCTCTGCACATTTATATTGGTGGGGTAAACATCTGACTGGACAAGTGAAACATTATATATAATATTATATAACCATGGCATACACACACACAAACACACACACACACACACACACACACACACACACACACAGGGAGCTACAAAAAGACAAAAGATTGAGAAAGAGAGGAGATTGAGTTAGACTGAGCAAGAGGTTTGTAGATAAAGCCTCTGCTCCTGAGGGAGAGAAGGTGCTAGTATTATAATTGGAGAAGATGGACTGTCCACACTCTCTCTGTGCTTTATTGAAGCGCTTTAAAACACCTTTCTAATTTCATTGGCCAAGCACAAGTGACCATAATCCTGACCGCAGGCTTGATTTGAGTGCCCAGAAGAGTAGTGATAGGCACTCTATAGTCTGAAAACTTAAGTGTGCTGCATGAGTGTGTGTGATGGGAGGAGGATATCACATTATCTGCAGAGAGCGGAAGGGTTTGTAGGAGTGCCTGCCTGTTTGTGCATGTCAGTGTGTGGACTCCTGTGCTTGTGCCAAAATACATATGTGTTACACCTTGGAAACATCATAAGCTGTACTTCATTAACGGCCGAGGCTGAAAGTAACAATGATGATGCAGTGTCAGAGGTGGATTCTTGCCTCAGCAACTCGTGATGAATCAACTCATCACAGTCATGTGTGTGAGTGTATGTGTGTTTTCATGGTTGCTGGTGTGTAAATGCTGACATCCATGATGAATCAACTCATTTAGTCAAATTTGATTATCAGCGATTTTGAGCAGAAGACCCAGAGCAGTGTGTGTGTGTGTGTGTGTGTGTGTGTGTGGCTGCCCATCAGGGGTGGATTTAGTGATTTGGGGGACCCAGGCAGATGCTGTTTTGCTTGAATTTTCACCCTTTCTCTAAATGGGAATGTTGGTATTGGCAGTGGTAGAAAAAGTACTCAAAAACGTTTTTACTGAAATTAAACTATTAATACTGCACAGTAAAGTCCTGCTTTTTACTTAAAGTGAAAGAGAGGCATTATCAGCACAATGTACTTAAATGTACTTAACATCTGTTCAAGGGGGAGCATTCAATTCTATATTTTGTAATCTGAATCTTCAACCAGTAACATTCCTCTGTCAGGTAAATGCAGTACTATAATGTTTTCCTTTGAAGTACACAATAAGTAAGTAGGATACAGTTGAGTTACATATTTTTATGAGCTTTGGGGGCTTTTGTAAGTTGTTTTTGGGTACAGAGTTAGAATAGTAACATAATTAATTATTTTTCATATCTACACATCATAATATATCTATAGCCCTTTTAGTTGGAGCAGTTGCTTACCTTGCCTAATGGTAAAGTCTGCCCCTGCTGCCCATATAGACTGACTACAATTAATCTTAAAGTTGACATATTATGCTAATTTTCAGGTTCATACTTGTATTTTTGGGTGTCTACTAGAACATGTTTACATGCTTTAATAGTAGCGCCTGTCTCTTTAAGATCCCCTCCCGAAAACGCCCAGACTGCACTAATTGCTGTTTTCAGGTCTTCCGTATCTGTGCTTTGATATTTCCATTCCCCTTATCATTGCAGCCGAGGCACTGCCTGTAACGGAATGTAGCAGCACTTTCTACCATGAAAAATCACCAATTAAGACTTCTAAACCAAAAAATAATTAAAAAATTAACAACATCTGCAACCAAGATCACAGCTTTCTCTGACATTAGCATGTAGCTACGTAGCAGTAGACTGTATAATGGAGTAATTAGCAACCCTTTGTACCGTGAATAATCACCATCAGCTTCTAAACCAAAAACTACACAACCAGATTCAAAATTGGGGCGAGATTAACAACATCTGCAACCAAGATTACAGGTTTCCCTGGTGATAGCATGTAGCTAACGCTATGTCACAGCTAATGGAACTGCAGTAACGTGCCTGGAGCAGATGACCGTATATAGAAATCCGGCACAGGTCGACGTCAGCTCGAGCCGAGAGTAGAAAAAACTGTTGGAAATGGTGTGTTCAGAATGGTCTGAAATCTGAGGTTTTTTCTCAGAGGGGGTTAGGGGTCAAAAATGGTCTTGAACTCTTTCTAACTGTGCCACAAAAAAGTCTTGGAAGGAATGCACTCGAAGCTTTCAGTCTAGTACACGACATTTATTTGTTGCTTTCAGAGCCAAAAAACAACCAACAAACGTGAAGCAGTCCCGGGACTAACTTCCCGACTGTCTCTCGACTACTTATCATGATCACAAATCGCTGACAAAAAAAGTATTCTGGACTTTCCAAGAACTCTTTTCTGCAGAACGTTTTGAACTTGATATGAAGTTAGATGTTTGTTTTGTTTTTCATACATTCGCAATTGTTATACTACAATACCTCATTATTGGAATGTTGGATGTTGGATGTTGGATGAAGTTGGATGTTCAATATGAACATCCAACATTGTAACATTATATGACAGAAAATAAGGAAAAGCATAATAGGTCTCCTTTAATCAGCTCCAGAAGGAGCACATATTGATGTGTAAGTGGTACAATGATTTTCCAGTACAACTAGCCTTTAACTAGGCTTTCTATCTAATTGGTTGCTTCCGACAAAGACTAAGCACAACATCACTAACATCCTGGGTATTGATCACTGATTGGACAGAATGCATCAAGACACATGAGATAGTTGTGGTAACCGGCAACTGTGTCCGTTGAAACATAAAGCAACTGAATTCTGAATAGCAAGATAGTTTTTGTTGTATTAGAAGAACTGCAATTTAATTTAATGACTTGTATTTACAGATGCTGAAACAGCTGGAACCACATCCTCCAATTGCCACTTTCCTTTAAAATCCCTTGTTGTGATATCCAAAAATTAGTACAATTTTTTGCTGTATTTAAGATTTGTAACAGGGAGCTCTGTGTCAGCCCAATGTGTGGGAGAAAGTGTAAAATGAGAAATCAGAGTTTCCCCTGTCAGAAACCTTGTGAGGGCTTGTGTCTCATAAACACAACACTCACCCTCACACCGTCACATGTTATTTTCAGATGTGTTAATTGGGAAAGAGCTTGGCATGTGCATGACTGTGGGTAAGTTGTGAAAGCAGGGATATTCTCACAGGAAGACAGGAGTAGTTCGACCTGATGGTAGATTCCACAAGTTTAACCACATACTAATTTAGAGATGCATACATTCAAAAGCAGGTTGCAAAGCATTCAATTACATTGAATGTAATTACATTACTGTAATAGGAAGCATGTTGATTAATGATGAGTCATGCTGTTGCTGCATTTTTAATGAAAAAGGATTCCATGTTTTTTCTACCAGAGGTGTCACAGGCATGAGCCATATCTGAGGTGCAAAGACCTGTGTAACATTATAATGTGCCTTCTGTTGAATCAATGCATTGATTGTCAGGTTTTTGACTCAACTGTTACTTCACCTTGACTGAACCTGAATCTAATTTCATTTAATTGACTTACTTTACCTTTGCTCCTCCATTGACAAATGTCCTCCACCTCACTTGGTTGTTGGTAGTTCTTTTGAGATCTCCCCAGTTGAGCGTACTCCCCGACATTTCTGCCCGGACACCTCTTCTTGCTGTTCCTGGGGTGACCTCTTTTCCTTGTTCATTGGTGGTTCCATTTCCGTGCTTGTCGGGTGATGTTTGTGACAGTGTTAGATGGTTTTCTAGTGTCAAAAATAACTAGTCTGTCAGATTGCAAGAATGTGATCAAGGACACTCTTCAAATGTTATCACATGATTTAATGCTCTGATAACATGTTATCATCCTGATAGAGATGGGTCAGTAGTGGCCGGCTCCCCACACTAGAATGTCCAGAAGGCTCTTATCAGTGTATTGAGTGGGGCTGATACCAACCCATTCAGTGTAGGCTGATAACAAGTTTGGTAGGTTTTGGTTTCACTTTCACTAAACATAAAAACATCTATGTTTCCATGACTTCCATTAGATTTAGGCACCGAAAACACCAGTAGGTTTAGAAAAAAACATGGTTTAGGCACTGAAAACACATCGGTAGGGTTAGAAAAAAACCTACCGACTCAACCTATCAGATTCAAAATGATGTTAAAATGTGTCAACCAGGACTCATCAAAATCAGTCGTATGACAACATCAGAATCATCAGTCAAGGGAGGCACTGAGCTGATACTATTTAGAGATGCATCACGTTTGAGGCCATTCCAATGTTTAAGGATTATGTTTTTGACCCTGCCGGCCGGGGGAGAATATTCATTGGAGAAAATGACCCGCGAGGGAGTAGTAGCTCTTGTTTTCTTCACCAATAGGGATTCCCTGTCTGTATCTAGGACTCTTTGGTTGGCTGAAGAGGTATACTGCTTTTGTCACATTCTGCCACAACAAGGATTTTTCAATACCGTCATAACCGTTTAGCACACACAAAAGGAGATTTACTACCGCATGTTCTACAGCATGTTGAACATAGACTGACTTATCAGAATTAACCTGTGCCTGATCATGTTTTGATTCAGAGCGCACAGAGAGGAGAGGAGAGACCGGTCTGTGTGTGTGAGAGACGGCGAGTCAAGGGCATCCGGGTAGCACAGCGGTAGATTCCCTACCTACCAACACAAGGGTCACAGGTTTGAGCCCCCGTGTTGCCTCCGGCGTCCATACAGGCCATGTCTGCAGGTGGGAAGCCAAAGGGGCATATGTCCTGGTTGTTGCACTAGTGCCTCCTCTGGTCAGATGGATTAAAAAAATATATATATATTTATATATATATAATTTGGCGGCCATTAATATACCTGGACGGCCTACCCAATTAAAGCCTATGTGTGGGAAACAAATTGCTCGGCAATACAGTTCACTCACAACTCCAAACAGCATGGGTTTTACAACTAACGTTAACTTGAATTACATTTATGTTGTGTTGGATTCATGCTACAGATTTGTAGAGCAACGTTAACAGTCTTCATTGCTGTCGAGCACTGTAAACAAAACATACCAAAAACATAGGCTATCTGCCAGAACGACTTCATGTCACATGCCTTTAAAAATAAGAGCACACTACACTGTTAACTCTGATTCTACCACAATTTACCGATTAACCTACATTATGGGGCAGGCTACTCCTCCCAAAACACATGCATACCTAATTTTTATTCCTATTTGGAGCACATCCTTTTTTGATATGCATTTTTTTTCTTAAGATATGTCCCCTTATATTGCCAATACAGTGAAAAGAGGTAGAATCATGTTTTTAGTTGAGTATTCCTTTTAATTTTCTCTCTATATATAATGATATAATACCGTCACAGCGAAAAACATGATATGAATTTTAGGTCATATTGCCTACCCCTGTACCCTGATGCTGGAAACGCTCTTTCATCTCGACAGCTTTAGACTGGAACTCTGTAGTAGTGCTGCCTTTTCTGCACAGGCTCAAGAATTGGCCAGTTGGAATATTACACATGAGCTGTTTTGGGTGATTACTCAAAACTGTGTGTTTCTGCTTAAGGGTTTGAGATAAATTGTGGTCTCAGTTGTACTGTTGTGCCCCTTGTGTGTGTTAAGTCTAGAAAATGAACAAAGGTTTCAAGCTGTACCAACTATAAAATCCCCTGCAGCCCCAAAGTCTCCCCATAGACAACCATTAAAAAAAGAAGGATCACTTCTTGTCTTTAAAATGATGATAATAATAAATGTAACAGTCCTAATATAAAAATGTAATATATTTCTTTGCAGGACAATGTGGACCTAGGGGAGCTGATGTTCTCATTGTGCTATCTCCCCACGGCTGGCAGGCTCACCATCACCATGATCAAAGCCAGAAATCTCAAAGCCATGGACATCACTGGAGCTTCAGGTGGGTGTTGACTGTTTGTGTAGTCAAATATACACATAAATAATTCAATTGCTTTCTTATTTTTAGTCAATATAGTATTGTGTTTAATGGCTTTCCATGCCAAGACATTTTGGTATCCTTGTTGAACTTGCCACATTACCTTTCTACAGATCCATATGTGAAAGTGTCCCTGATGTGTGAAGGTCGGAGGTTAAAGAAGAGGAAGACATCAACTAAGCGTAACACTCTGAACCCGGTGTACAATGAAGCCATTGTGTTTGATGTTCCTCCTGAGAACATCGACCAGATCAGCCTGCTCATAGCTGTCATGGACTATGATCGGTTAGTAAGTTACCTGCATACAGTGCCTTTTTAGGTGGAAAAAATTGTGGGGCAACAACTACTTTGGTAAAATGCAAAATAATAATAATCAGATATACATGTTCTCTGCAATTTGCTGAGGCCCCTGTGTTCTATTTTACTATCCAAACTGCCTCTGTGGGAAAAAGAAGTCTCGACTGGTGCCCTGGGAGCTGATGTGACAGCGGCTGTCTTCACTAGGCTGACTGACAGCTGACATTTACTGAACCAAAATAGTTTTCATGTCAGCTCCATAGAGGAAATCAACATGTTTGAATAAATCATTGATTTTTTTTCTCTACGCACGTAGCAAGGAGGACAGGACATCTGCCTGTAGTGAAACAGGTACTCTAAGCACTGTCAGCATTTTGTGTGTGCGTGTGTGTGTGTGTGTGTGTGTGTGAGAAAGAGAGACTGCTGCGGTCTACTCTTTTCAGCACCTTTGCGCACACACGGACAACTCCCACAGGAACAGAGAGAGAGAGAGATATGTGTCATCATGTCGTGTTACTAACTTAGGGTTCGGGTCGGGTTCAGGCCGAGTAATTGCGTGAGTCGTCGGGCTAGGGTAGGGCCGGGCTTGAATTAGGGCTGACATTTCAGGCCCCCGCAGCTCTCTATTTGGTAATCCTCTCAGAAAGATGCTTGAGATCCTGAAAGTTGTGCCATCAGTTTTCATTGATAGGCTTTGGCATGCATATTGTTGTTTTCCCACACTCTGGGCACTTGACGTTGTGAGCGTGGGGCTATCACCACATAGCGACTTCTTGAATTAAATTGTAGAATGATGATAAATAACAGCAGCAACCAAGGATGTTTAATGTAATGCATTCATCCACAATTATGAATTAATTACTAAGTACTCAGTACCTAAATAACTTTTTTTCTGCCCCAAATAACATGTTGCCTCTACCTACGTATATCAGTTTCATTACAATACATTAACTGATGCAACATTTTGGAGTCTCTATGTTTTGTTCTTTCTGTCCTGCAGGGTTGGACATAATGAAGTGATCGGGGTATGCAGGGTGGGCAATGAGGCAGAGAGCCTGGGGCGAGACCACTGGAATGAGATGCTGACATACCCACGGAAACCCATTGCACACTGGCACCCACTCATAGAGGTATGGGCTGCTTTGTGTATTGGTACAATACATTCCTGTGAATGTTTTAACTCAAGTTTCTAAGTAACACTCTTAACTAGCAAACATTCTTAAGTGATGGATCATTTTCATGTCTTTGTGAGACTGTACTTTGACACAGCAGTGCTTTGAGCTAAATGCTAATGTCAACATGCGAACATGCTCACAAGGACAATGCTAAATGCTGATGTTTAGCAAGTGCAATGTTTACCAGGTTCAATATCTTAGTTTAGCATGTAAGTATGCCAGCATTTGCTAATTAACACAATGTTCAGCTGAAGCTGGGACGTGTATAGGCCAAATTAAAATCAAAGTGATTACAAATCAACCTGCATTTCTCAACCAAATTTCATGGCAATCTATCCAATAGCTATCTAGACCTTTCACATAACTGTCAACCTCCTGCTGTTGCCAGAGGAAAAATCAGGGTATCAAGAAAGTCAGGATTCATCCTCTGGGGACCATGAATGTATGTTAAAGTCTAGCTGAAATTCAAAATGCATTTTCACCCCATTTAGATGACATCTCTGGTCATGCTGTGCATCTATTTAACAATATATGCCAAAGAAATTACAAAATTACCTCTGTGTATTAGTAGAAGACATGCATCACATCACTTTATAAAACAAACTAAGATATATTTTCCCAGGTTGTTGAAACATAATTTTCTCAATAGCAGATATCTCAGGGTGATCTACAAGGGTCTTATTATTGGTAATATAATGCCTTATTTGTAAGAAATGAAAAAAATGTGTGTTTTGGGAGCTGGTGTTTCTCTATCAATTGTTCAAATGACAAGACTCTTAGTGGAGAATAAGTCACCCAATGTTACTATACCTTTGTTATTCCATTGCCGGAAGCCAGGGTCCAACATTCTTGGCAAAAATTCAGGATTGTTAATTATTGGGGTAAATATGGAAGTCAATTCAAACCTCCCAGGCGGTGGACTGGCCGCCATGTCTTCAGAGCATTGATTGTGATCGGGTTGGCACAGCTATCTCTTATGTTCTTAAAACTCTTACAAAATAGTAAATAAAAACACCTAAATAAACAAAACCAGAGGAAGACCATTTGAAAGTAAAGAATGGTGTAGTATAAGGTACAGTAGTAAGACTAACCTCCAATTTGTTTAAGTTAATCTTATACCTGGGGCGCCCAGGTAGTGCAGTGGTAGATTCTCTGCCTACCAACACCAGGGTCGCAAGTTTGGAGCCCCTGTGTTGCCTCTGGCTTGTTCAGGCACATATGGAGCACATACAGGCACAATTACAGGCACAATTGACTGTGTCTGCGGGTGGGAAGCCATATAAGGCTGTCCTGGTCGCAGCACAAGTGCATCCACTGGTCGACTCTGGACATTTCCCTTTAAAAAAAAAAAAAAAAGTGATATGTTAGCCTCCTTAAGAGTCTGTGGTAATTCTGCAGTAGAAAAAAGAATGATTAAACATTTCAAGTAATGGTTTTAAAAGCAGGTCCCAAAACTCCTTAAAAAAATCACAGCAGAACCCATCAGGCCCTGGTGACTTCCCACTCTGGAGATTTTAATGGGGCCAGTGAGAAGACTTTTCTGTTCCTCTGATATTGTTGAAAGATTTATCTGAGCAAAAAAAGTCTTCCATTAACTGAGATCAGTTAATAATTAAGACTTTTTTTGCATCACTTGTTTGTTCCGAAGCATAAAATTCCTTGAAGCAGTCATTTATCAAATTATTTTCATATACCCTTCTTCCCTGAGTATCAACAATAGCTGCTATAGATTGGGACTCTACTCTTTTTAAGCAAGATATGCAAGACATTTCCCTGGTTTATCACCATAAATCCTCTGCTTATAATACATAATATAATATATAATTATTTTTTCTTTATATTTAGTAAGGAGACAATTTATAGCTGATCTGAGAGCAGATATTTCTTCCCATAAAATAGGTGACGGAGAGCACTTCTTAGTGGCAGAGTATGATATGATCAACCCCTGTGCATTGGCATTACAAGTTTCCCATAAAAGTGAGAGGTTATCTGTTTCCTTAAATTCAGTGGAGAAATAAGATATAAAAGTATTATCTTTAAGAATAACAGTGTCAAGTCTCCACTGTCGAGATTGAACCTTTAAGTTTTATATCCATAATCACACTGGCATTGTCAGATGTAATTATACTGCCTATACTACAAGACAAAACTGAATGTAATTAAACTCTAGGTAGAACAAAATAGTAAATTCTAGTCTGGCACCCATGGGCTGCAGAAAATAAAGTATACTCTTTGTTAGAGGGGTGAAGACTCCTCCATCCAAATCCGAAATCTTCACAAATGGCATGAAGAACTTGCTTGGGTGAGAAGGGGCTATTGTCTTAAACTGTCAATGGACATAGGACTGAAAATATCCTGACACAAAATACAATGGGGGAATGTCCCTACTAAACGTGTAAGGAATGTCTGTTTTCCTCCTATCCACGGCTAACAGCCAATAGATCAACCAAGCGCTATACTCACACCTAACCATATAAATAACACAAGCTCCATCACACACATGGTGATATAACTTAAAACCACCTGGCAAAATGTCCACAATAAAAAGAAAAACAACATGATAGGATCATGTGGGTACTCACAGAATGTTACTTGTCATAGTCCCAGTCCAATAATCAGAGTATAATAACAACAAAAAAGAAACTTTGCAGTGTTGGTTTAGTTTGTGCTGATCCAGACAGTTTATCCAAGTGAGTCCACAAAATCTTCTCTGTACCATTGACCGTCATCATTTTGGTCGCCTAAAAATGTCTTGTTCAGAGTTCGGTAGCACCTTGCTAACCAAGCTAGCTAGCTAGTGCTGGTGTTAGCTGGTAACTTAAGGGAAAGTTTTCTGATATTCAACCGTCTCTGTGTTTTGCTGTACATGCAGATGAACAATGCCAGTGCCCAGAGGTCCCCCCATTTGCGTCAGCTGGTTGAAAATCCCTGAGCTTGAAATGAAAAAAAAAGGCCATTCAGACTCATCAGGCTAAGAGTAAAATCAAGAAAAAACATAGTGTAGGAATGAATAAGGTTGAAGAGAAGTAATAATTTTAATGAGGCAATCTTGTGCACAACAGACGCTAGTGTACAAAAGCTTCTCTAAACTTAAGTGTATTCATTCAAAACTTCAGAAATACAAATGAAGATACTCTAAGTGAGTCTCATATTTCATGTTGGTCTTCAACCAGGTCTTAATCAACCTGTTATGTTACCTGCAAAAACAGAAACCTCAAGGTCTCAAGGACACTAAATAACTAATGTATCTTTGGCTGTAGGACTCAAAAAGCAAAAAGCATCACTGGTTTTTGTTTTTCATTTCTCTGTGTGAGGTCAATACTTCACACAGAGAA
>JAOVVB010065704.1:0-14172 GCA_028570985.1 Heterobranchus longifilis | reverse complement strand
GAGAATTGACAATAAAGCTGAATTGAACTGAATTGAATTGAATTGTATGGTTCGTAAAAAAAAAAGCACAGGCATTACAATCCTTCCTTCCTACTGTGGGTTTAAATCCATGTGACTCATACAAACAGGGAATGAGAGCAGCCTGGTTGATTTGAGCTGTTTGACATGCATTCAAAAAAGTGAAGTGGTGGCAAAAGCCCGACACTCTGCTGGGAGGTGAAATTGTTTCCGGCAGGCTGACGGCTCCGAACTGCAAAGTGTGAATAATGCAAAGCTGGATGTGTTACGCTGAAACTATATATATATATATACGAGATATTATACTTACCGCTGCTGAATGATAGAGAAAAAACAACCTCTGAGGTGTTGAAATTAAAATGTGGTGCTAATCCAATTAACACTTTGCGGAAATTACAATATAGTTGCTGTGCTGTTGTCTCGCGGGCGTACACCTTGTGATTTATGTGACGTTTTGTTGGAGAGGAGCAAGGGAATGATGGCACAGTGTAATCCTGATGAGGGTCGGTGTGGGCTTCTATCAAACCTAATTATAGAGCTGCAGCGGGGCTGGGCTGGCTGGGCTTTTATGAAACGGCCTTATCAGATGCCATTAACATGACTGTGACTACGCAGCAACAAGCGGAGCATGTGCTGGGGAACCACATGTTCTCAAAAACATAGAAACCCAAACACATGCAGCTGTACTCGGCTCTAAACTGACGCTCAGCTCTTAGCTGCTGTGTTGACGAGTGCCTTCAAAAACATCAGACTCAAAAACATCAGATTGTATTTGGTGTCATGAACTGAATTACCAATATAGATATTGTGCTGATTGGTGAAATTGCAAGAAATGTCCTTAATCCCTGAAGCTGTTTTTCTGAGAAACCCAACAAATAGGAACAGACATTGTTTTTTGATGCACTGGTCAATTTAGACATGTTGGGCTATTTTGCTTCTGTAACGTGTCTTCTTTCAGACTAGTGGAAAGAAAACATCCAGAATACACATTTAGGTGTTTATTTTACTCCACGTTGTCTATTTGCATCTGTAGATTTCTTCTAAATTTGCCAAAATTATTTAGCATTAGTTAATGCCTCATTTGCTTATTTAAACATAACATTTCAACTGGGGAAGTTCCATGGAGTCATAAAAAGATTCCCTCTGTAAAAACATTTGACTCTAATATGTCAACAAAAACAATAATTTTGAACCTGGCTGTATCCAATGCAAATTAGCACATATTTGATAAGAATCAGCTTAATTTTCATATTTAAACATACCATTTCAGAAAACTAATACTTGTCTTAATGTAAGTAACCAACTGGGGAAGTTTCATGGTGATATCTATTAGTTGTTGTTGTTTTTTTTACCCTATTCATGTGAAGTGTCTTAATGTGAGTTGTGTAACGCAGCTGAAAGCTGGTCTGAAATACAGCAAATTAGTCATCTCATGGAACAGTTAAGTCAGGACATGCCATCGGTCCATTTGGGCCATTTTCTCCTGCCGCTTCAGTTGCTGCTGTGTGGTTAACTGTAATTACTGAAATTCTTTAGATAATTCATGTCGTTGTATCGACTGTAATGCAGACAGCAGCCTGGAAACTAGCAACTGCAAAGCAACCACAAGGCTTTCATTAAGGAAAAAAAACAAATTATATTATATATATATATATATATATAAATGGAGAAACTTACAGAGAAACTTACAGAGAAACTACTGACCCAGCCCCTGCAGTCTAGATACTGAACCCCAAATTGCTCCCGAAGGACATGGCCATGTGTGAGTGTGTGTGAGTGTGTGTGAATGTTTATATCCCCTGATGTGCCCTGTATAAGTCCAGTCCATTTACCATTACCCGATTTTCATGAAACCCGTAGGGAGGGTGTAGCACGGGCCGAGGGAGAAGCCAGTAAACTTTGGAGCGGATCCAAATCATGGGGCGGATGCACAAATTATTTTTCACTTTCTGTATCATTGTGAGATAGAGCATGGCCTTGGTGGACGTCTGCACTCTCTGAGTGCCCTTCTAGTTTGTTTTTATTTAATTTGCTCGAAGAATTCATATTCAATTACATTTTTTTTTTTTTTAAAGTGCAACAATTTGTGCGCACAGTGCAGCTGCCACAGGACATTGTGAGAGGAGACGCACAGCCAGGTCACTGTCAGAAATGTGTTCTTGGAAATATAAGAGACGGACAAATAAGATCAGCAAGGCCATTTTGAAGTATTCCAAAAGTAATCCAAAGTATTTAGAATATGTTACTTCATTTGAATAATCTAATGAGATAGATCCAAATTGCATTTTAGGACATGTACACGTTTTAAAAGTAACCCTCCCAACACTGATAATGAAACACTTAATACGTGATTAAAGGTGATGGAAAACTGGCTTTCAAACACACAGCGTCTGGCAGTTGTGAGGACCTATACAGCCTGCTGAAGTGTCAGCCATGTTTGAGAAATGATCTATCATCAATCTCCTCACTCGTCCGTGTGTTAGTCTCTGCTGGCTGAAATGAGATACAGCAAGAAAAATGGGAGAAAACTGAAAACAGACGTTCAGTACACCCTGTCTGCAGAAATAAAAGCTGAAAAATGTGTTTGTGTGTGTGTCAGTGCCAGAGACACGTTAGCCAACTTCACACTGTTTGAAGTTATGAAGTGGCAAATTTCCAGCACTTTGCTTCCTCATCCACTGCAGCACACACGCACACGCTAAGAGTTTAAGCTAACCTTTTCCTTTTTATACCAACACACACATGCCCATATATGGTGTGGCTGCGTGCCGCTTGGTGTGGCTCATCATCCATCTCTGTGTCTCTCTCTCTCAGCAACAGCCATCACGGCAGGCGTCGGCGTCTTTAAATATTATTGTTTTTATCGTGATTAATGTGGACTCCACGATTCCACCAACCAGACAGCGCAGTCAAAACAGGGTGTTATACTGTAGTAATGTTGTAATGGCAATGACAGTGACAACAGTAACATTTTGTTCTGTCTTTCTAGTTTAGTTTGAGGGGTTTCGAGCATTTATGAGATGCTGATAGTCTTCTCCACCTGGGGTGAATCAATTGACCCTTCGCTAAGCCCCTCCCAAGAACGGCCACTGTCCAATCCTACGTTAAACATGGGAGGCCTGACAAACTTTCAGAGTTTGTATAGAGCTTAACGAGCGCTACATGGTAACGTTAAGCCTGGATTTGCAGGGGAAAATGGGAGAAATGGCGAAAAGGTGTGCATATGGAACTGCTTGATAGCAGCGGGGATAAGTAGTGAGGCTCTGGTATGTTATTTTCCTCGTCCCGGTGACCGGGCACATCATGCTGTTGGATGTAGCCTACTTAGTAGGGCTGCACGATATGTGGAAAATATGCGATAACGTTGTTGATAACGTCTTGCGATAAATATCAGTTCTGCCTTTCTGCTGCTTTCAGTATTCTGCTAAAATATAACACATTGCTTGTTGAATTAAAAAAGTTATTTCTGACATTTTATTGAACTGAACACAAAAGGCACCACTTAAAAAAAAAATCCCTGAGTGTCTTGCGTGATATGTTTGTTGCGAAAGTTGATATTGCGATGACGATAAAAAAAAGCAATATATTGTGCAGCCATACTACTTAGCACGTAGGATGTGTTTCCAATCACGTAACTTTACTCTACTGGAGCAACGGCGACACACCGTCCTCGTCTTACACACAACTCTCTCTGGTGCTGTTGTAGATAAACAGGAACCTACAGGTGGGTCTTCCTCACTTACACACAGCAAAGGGCCGCAGGCCGGATTTGAACTCGGGCCGCTGCAGGACTCCGCCTACTGTACATTTGGCGCACGATCTAACCCGGTGAGCTCCAGGCTGCCCCGGTGCTTCGTTTTTCACAATAAAATATTAATTTTCATCATCAAATATCTGTTTTGTTTTACAATTCGAATATATATATGAATTTAGAATGTTGTTTGACGGCCCTAATTCACTATAGCATGAAACAACATGAGAAACCTGACTGCTTCTGTTTGTGTTCACTTCCGCTCAAAATAACCACGGCGACCAATTTGACGACGCTCCAGCTCAACATGTCCGTGTGCGTCAGCATATTTGTGACACTTCGTCACCTCTTCATTCTGACTCACATCCCTTCATCTATGTTTCTTTTTACCTCCTCCACAGACACCATGTTTGTTTACTACTGTGGTCATGGAAACGCTCTGATTGGCTCTATATTGCCCCCTTGAGGGCTGACGTTTGTTTCCTCCATGGGAGCGTAATAGCGCACATTCAGTATGTTGTACCAGCTGTGCCAGGCGTCGTCATTTGCGTCCATGTCGCCGGGCTAACTGCTTCTCCTTGTTTCCAGTCTTTATGCTAAGCTAAGCTAAGCTAATCAGCTGCTGGTCAGGGCTGCCAACTTTTCACTTTAGTTTGGAGTGAGATTCGGTATCGGGGAAGTCAGTGCATTTTATGAGTAGGCCTTCTGTGAAATTTCCCACCGCTGGGGTCGGAGTCGGCGTCATAACTCCTCAACCCCCAGGAATTTTGTTTAAAAAGTTCAGCAGCCAAATTCACAATTTTAAAACATTTGTAGTAGATGAATAGCCAAGTCAATAATAATGGTCAGCTCAGTCCGTAGGGCAGTGATACTCAATTTACGGCCCATGGGCCAAACCTGGCCTTATTTTCTAATTCACAATGAAAATAAATTGAATCACACAGGAATTCTTTTTGCACTTTGAATGTAAGTAAGGTGCCAGGGTGCATAAAAAAACATTGAAATAGAGCTTGTTTATTAAAAAAAAGTTGCAGCTATTAATCTGCTGATTATTTTCTAGATGAATCGATTAATGGTTTGGTCTATTAAATGTCAGAAAATAGTGAAAAATCAAATAGTTGGTGATTATTATGATTGGTGACTAATCGTTGCAGCTGTAATTAAATGCAGTAAAATATCGGGTTTATCAGACAGGCCTAGTGTCAGTCCTTGTGCGAAGTTAATTCCAATTTTGTTCTTTTTATTTGATAAATATTATTAATGTTTCTTTATTAACTGGCCACTGGCCTCCTGTCATTTTCCAAAAGTGGCCCCCGGGCAAAGCAAGTTGAGTGTCCCTGCTGTAGGGACTTGGCTTGGGAACCGGAGAGGGTAGCCGGTTCTGGTGCCTGGAGAGGTGCCAGTTCTCCTCCTGGACGCTGCCATGGTGTCCTTAAGCAAGGCACCGGACCCCTCTCTGCCTGTGCTGCGGCAACACAATAAAGCTCTGTCTGTCATGACAGTTAGCAGTATATACTGAAGGCCTTTCCTTTACTGCCGGTAAACTGATACTAACTGATAAACCACAATCACGCACAGCCGATCCTCTGGTTACATTTTGTGCAACGAGCATCAGAGTGTTAAAAAAACAGCCACAGAACCCCCTGTGCTCATGTGTACATCAAACGTGTTCTACACAGTTTCTTCTGCACATCCACAGGCATGTTCAGGACCGTCTGATCCCACCAAGTCCGCCGAGGGAGCCTGGCCACGAAATTATCAAAAGAGCGTTTGGCCCGCTCCCAACGCACTTGGCAGGGCGCACCTGACTGCGCTCTGGCCGGCCGCTGGGTCCACGAAAATAGAACCTGCGGTGTCCTCTTGTCCTGCACAGAAACAAACGCTCTGTGCGGAGAAAGTCCTGACAGCTGCTGATTCTGATGACAGACAGGATGGACATCTGAAACACGACGCATCATTAATAACACGTTGAGTAAAACACCACATCAGCCCAGACTTGTCTGTATGTTTAAGAATTTTGTTTTCGTTGCAGTTTTCAGCAGCAGCTGGGCTTGTTGCAGGTTTAAATACTCTTGATTGTATTGTTTATTCTGCTGTAATATTTCTACATACTTTCAGATTTGTCAGCTGTTTATTCTAATCATTAATATGCACGTGCACGTAAGATGTCGTATCCAGGGCAGCTCAAATTATAAGTTATACATTTGTTTTTCTCTGCATGAGAAAATGGATGTGTGGCATGAGAGCATGTTTTGCCAATTTACTGCTGGTCAGATGGAGCATATAAAGTACTCTAATCTGTAGTAACCAATTGCTGCTACATACTGATTAAAAATTAACCAGACCAACTGAAAAGAGGAGAGGAGAAAATAGCAAGTTTTGCCAGAATATAATTTCATGTTGGCTCTAAAATGAATAGGTCCAACCACACACAGTGTTTTTGCATCATTTGCACAGACAGCAACAAGAGTAAACCACAATAGCAATATAACAGAAAGATTATGGGCCCTATCTTACAGCAGCGTGCAGCACAAGTGTCGTTGCTAGTTTCCGACTGAGGCAGTTGTCATTTTCTCGCCCAGCGCCCACGTTGTGTTAATAGCAAATGTACCTGCGCTCCTCCGTGCGCCCACGGGTGTGTCGGTCTTAAACTGAGGTGTGGTCAGGCGCAGTGTCGGTGTGTTGACATCCTGACGCAGCAGAAAGTGTCTGCGCCATTGACCAACAAAAACCTGGTCTGAAGTCTATGACGCAGTATTTTCCTGCTAAGGAAAATATTAATTTAATTCTCTAAAATGTGAATATAGCAGAGAGCAGAACAGAGATGTCCGTGGCTGCTGCTCTGTGCGTTACATACGAGGAAAAGCCATCAGCAGGTAACTTCATTCATTATTTCAGAAGCTAAATGTCAAGTTTCTAACTACATTGTTTTCATTCTGTTGCTTAAATGTCCCACGATCTCTGCTGCAGTGCAATAACTGCGTGCTGGAGATGTTTATAATTACTGAAAGCAGCCTCTAATCATTAAAGTAAATCGCTAAAGGAAACACTCATAAATCAATATAATACATAATTTAAAACGCAATAGCTTACAGCTACACTGATGTAGGAGCCACCAGAGTGGCGGGTGGATGATTTAAGCTTAAAAGCTTTGGATGTCTTCAGAGCCGATTCATGCAGCTCTCCTCCTCCTCCTCCTCAGTTAAAAGTTAAATAAGTTATCTGTGCATTTGCTGATATGCAGTCAAACAGAGTTGTTGATGGGAGTCATGGGACAGAGGACTCCTTTTCCTCATTAGAACACCACGTCTACGCTCCTTATTTCCCAGATCCGCTGTTTAAACAGCAAAGCACTGCAGATGCAGATGCACCTGGCTCTTAAAGGGAATGGGAGATGACACTCTGATTGGTTGAATTCATGTTACACCCAAAACACAACCTATGATTAATTAAGAGACTAAATACAACCCCTTTGCACCGTGCGCCTTACTTTGCACACAGACTGTGCGCCCTCAAAATAGCAGAAGTGGAGTTGGACACGCCCTAAAGGGACTTGCACCGTGCACTTTAGACCATGCACTATAGATCGTCTGAATAGGGCCCACACTGTGTCGACTGTAAACTGAATATGAATGGAAGAGCAGCATCCCACACAAACAGCTTGTGCAGCTCTTTACTAAATCAGACTTTGTTCCGCTGTCTTACTGTCTTGTATCTCCCTTTCATGTTCTCAGTTCCTCTCTATCTGTTTTACATCTCGCACATATTACTGTAAGCACACACACACACACACACACACACACACACACACACACACACACACACTTGTGCACACATGTTGTGTTTACACATTTTGGAGCAAATAACTGTCCACCCCGCCCTGTCTAACCCCCACAGCAGTGTCCTCTCTTGTCTTCCTCTCACCTTGCTCCGTTCATCCTCTTCACACACGGCTGCACACACAAACACACAAAGATGAACTCACACACACACATTAACTCCTCACCCTAACCTGCCCTATCCGGAGAATGACGTCTCTCTTTCCCGTGATATCCTGACAGATGATCTGTGGTGTCGGATGACGCTCCTGTCGCTGCCTGTCTCACCGGGGACGGATGGACGGATGGTGCACTGACAAAATATATTAAAAGACAAATATTTTATTTATATTATGACGTTAGTGCAAACTTACGAGGTAGGTTTTTTCCATCAGATATAAATCTAGATATACTTGTTAGGAATTATCATATGCATGGGTCATTTTAGACTGTGATGATTGGTGATTGGTGAAAATTATGCTCAGTTTCCTGAAAACTGGATCAGAACCACAAGTGTTTCCCCCAAAATCAATAAATGTATTTGTACCCAAAGGGAAATTGGTTTTGCAATGTGCAGCAGTGAAAGACAAACACAAGATAGGTACAAACACAGAGCACAAAATAGAAATGGGTTAAAAAAAATTGCACAAATTTGCAATAGCTGCGACCACATACATGCATGCATCCACACACACAACCTCACACACACCTTTGACCTTTGTGGCAAATTCAGCCCCCTACTGTAGATACATGGTTCCCACAGGTCCTTTAAATCCTTAAAAGTTTGTGAATGTGATGGAAAAAATCAAATCCTTGAGAGTTTTTTAAAATGACAAAAATAGCGTCATTGAAAGTGTGTTAAAGAATAACAGGCAAAGTGTAAAAGAGTGAAGACGATGGATCAGAGAGAAGATAGCAAACAACGTCCTGGTCACACAGTGCCGTCACAAACACACACCTAGATTAGAATAAAAAAACATGCATTTCTTTGTTTTCTCTTCAGTCGACAGGTGTCGATGAAGTCATTCATATGATAAACTACCATCTAACAGTCTTAACACTCTTGTGCATTAATCCTTGTACAGTATTATTACTGTTTGCACCAGCACACCTTGTGCCTTCCAGTGCAGCGAAGCTGCGCCATGTTGTTCTCTCCAAGGCCCCTTTGGCCTTTACACACCTTCTCTCTTTCTGTCTTACACCGCTATCTCATACTCATCGCCACTTCTCCCCCTGTCTGTTTTGGCTGGTCTCTGTGTAAACTGTGCGTTGTCCCAGTAACAAGCCCTCTACCATAAAAGCACGCTCTAAATCTAAGAGATGTCACTGGAGGAGGGGGGTGCCCGGAGTGACCGTCCTACCTATTTCTGTCTCAGCAGGGCACACATGTGCAGTCAATAAAAAAGGCCTGGCTGTCATTTATAGCGCCTTGGCTGTAATCCTCTAATTAACACGCCTACTATTCTGAGCCTTGTTACCCTGCTGAGGACCAGAGGAGGAGGAGAGGGCTGTAAAGAAAGTGAGGGCATGCTGTTTGCTTTAGCAACTCTAAAGACTTTGACCATTAAAACACCAGCAGCTACTTTGTTTTGTTGCTGTTGGCTTCCACTGCCGAGGGTTTGCAGGTGTGAGGAAGTCGCGTGTTTCAAAGCGGCTTTTTATGGCTTCGAGTCACACGGACAGAACAGCCAAACAGAGGTGTGGATTCAAACCGGGGTGATGATCGGTGATTGAAGTGTAGTGACCCCAGTTGACCACTGTGGAGTGCCACACCTGCTCCCACAGGCTGAAGATCAGGAACAAAGTGTGTGTGTCTGTGTGTGTGTGTGTAATCGCCTGTGCTTGTTCTTGTTTCGACATCCTCCCAAAACCAATGTCTGCATTTTTCACAAAGCTCATCATCACCGAGTGACCTATTTCCTCTCCCGCTCCCTCTCTCAGTGACCCGCAGTTGAACAGAGGGTGACGTAAGGCTGTTCTCACCCGCGTGTGATCATTCAGGGGTCTACAGTGATGAGATGAGGTCAGTCAGTGAGCATGCAGCTGGCCCCCTAACTAGACATTTTGTATAAGCTTATTTGCAGTTTTTTTCTGGAGCGTGGCTCACTGTGGCAATGACTTAATGTACTTGAGGCCCATCTGACCTGGTCTGAATGTAATCAGTGACCGTGATGTCTCAACTCGAGACAGAACAGACAGACCAGATATTTGACAGGTGCTGTTTGAAAGGTCCCATGTTGTTAAAAAAAAAAAAAAAGTGAGATTTACATGTCTTTTTTTATTATAAAGCAGATTTAGGTGCTATATAAATACTATCAAAGTACTGAAACGCTCAATCCACGAAGAAATGCACAGTCCGTATTCAGAAACTGTGCCTTTTAACAAGCCGTCAGCACTTCTGTGAGTTTGTGATGTCACAACTTGTCACAATCACGGTGTAGAAACGCCGAGAATGCAGATTCAGAAGATCTGGAAATGCTGACCAATCAGAGCAGACTGGGGTTTTTTTCGGGCAGGGGGGGGCTTAAAAAGACAGGTGTAACATGGAGCGTTTCAGAGGGTGAATACAAGTATATTCAGACAGTTTGAGGAAAAGAAATAGAATTAAAGCATCTAAACATGTTTTTGTAAAAATCCTAAATAAAAGTATGAACCTGATGGCAGCGAGAAAGAACCGCCATGTTAGATTGATCGGTTATACAAATCTATGTTAACAGTTTTGGGTTTTACAATGTATTTAAAATACTAGTATTTGCATAATAAATAGTTAACATTCAGTCTCCTCACAGAGGGGATGTTAAGTCCTGTGCTGCTTTTGTTTCCATAGCTGGACTTGTGGCCTACATGTTTGTCATTCCATAGTAAAGTACCAGAAGTCTGTGGCCTGTCAAATGGCATGATGGCTGCCGACCACGAGCTTGTTTGGTCTTCTCATCACCTCTAGTCTCCCCTTCCTCTTTTGTCTTCATTTCAGTTTTTTTTGGCCTACTCCTCCTTTCTCTACAGCTTCACTTTCTCTCCTCTCCTCTCCTCTCTTCTCTCTCCTCTCCTCTCTCTCTCCTCGCCTCTCCTCTCCTCTCCTCTCCCTTCTTTTCTTCTCTTCTCTTCTCCTCTCCTCTCCTCTCCTCTCCTCTCCTCTCCTCTCTCTCCTCTACTCTACTCTCTCTCTCTCTCTCCTCTCCTCTCCTCTCCTCTCCTCTCCTCTCTTCTCTCTCCTCTACTCTCTCTCTCTCCTCTCCTCTTCTCTTCTCTTCTCTCCTCTCCTCTCCTCTCTTTTCTTCTCTTCTCTTCTCCTCTCCTCTCCTCTCCTCTCCTCTCCTCTCTCTCCTCTACTCTCCTCTACTCTCTCTCTCCTCTCCTCTCCTCTCTTTTCTTCTCTTTTCCTCTCCTCTCCTCTCCTCTCCTCCCCTCTCCTTTCGCTCTCCTCTCTTCTCCTCTCCTCTCTTCTCCTCTCCTCTCCTCTCCTCTCTCTCCTCTCCTCTTGCTCTCCTCTCATCCTCAAACGCGAGAACACAGTGTCCAAAAACAGGCGCGTTAGACATGAACCAGTGCAGGAAACACGGTGAAGTCACACACATTCCCCTCACCTTCAGAGACAAATCAGCTTTCAACACACTGACAGTCTTAATCCCCCTCTGCAGTCAGTGTAATGTGCTACGAAGCGACGGTACATTTAAGGCAATCAACCTGACGTCGGTATTCAGCCTCTGCTTACTGTTCATTAAAGGTGCATGATCATAAAAGTCATAAATCTGCACCTCGTGTATTTATTAGTGCTTTGAAACCTTCTTGTTCACACAGCACATATCATTTAAAAGCACATCTCCATGCACATCATCTTCCCTGTAATCAACAACACACACACTATTCAGTGTTGTAGCCGTGTGTGCGTATCTGCCGAACTGCCTTATAGCCGTGTCTTAGCCTCCATCCTGCTCCGCAGCTAGGCCCCTGAGGTGGCCGCATATTTGTTGGGTGAGTAAGGAATGTGGTTACATGCCTTAGACATTAGCTATGACGGAGCTCTGGCTCCACAAGAGAGGGAGGGTGCAAGGGAGGTAGCAGAGGAGGGAGGGAGGGTAGAGTCTGAGCTCACGGCAAGTGAGCTCATTCACCCCCAGAGCTCGAGGAGAGAGTGCAGCTCCGTCATCCTCTTTGCAGAGACAGAGAGAGAGAGAGAGAGAGAGAGAGAGAAGAGGAGGGAGGGAGAGGGAGGAGTGTAAGCCAGCAACTGAGCGAATGAGAGACGGGGAGAGTGCAGCAGCACAACAATAGTGGGCTGCTCTTCTGGCTGTGGACTCACAGAGACAGAGAGAGCGCTCAGAGAGACACACAGACGCTCTGTAAACCAGCTGCAGGCTCGTTACAGCTGGCTTATACAGGCGTTACAGACTACTCACTTTTGTTTTTTCCTCTCGCTCTCTGAGCGGCGACCGGTCTTCACAAAACCACAGAATTGCAGAATTCTGACGCCGGAGCATTTTAGGAATTTTTGTGGTCATTGCATGGGATTTTTGGAAAGAGGTGGACTTGAGGAGCCTGTCCACAAGACATTTTTGGACTAGTTTTTTTCGTATACTGGGTCTGTTCTCTTGAGGGGTCACCGCCTGGACACAGCTGGAGCAGCTGACTTGACCAGAGTGGACTTTGTGGAGCTTTGGGGGATTGTTGCACTACAGACTGTGGGCTCACACTTCTGTCTGTTTGTTCTGACATTTTTTGCGTGGCAAGGGCTCGCTCCTTCCCTGAAGGAGGGGGCACCAGAACATTTTTTATTTGTGTGCGTGTGTGCGTGCGTGACACGGAGTGTGTTCTGGGGGATGCCTCTGGATGTGGTGATCGCCCCAGCGGAGGACTGTTTTTGGCCGGACCTGCAGGACACAGACATGAGGCTGAAGATCAGGGTCCGCCGAATGA
This sequence comes from Heterobranchus longifilis, assembly GCA_028570985.1. Taxonomy (NCBI): domain Eukaryota; kingdom Metazoa; phylum Chordata; class Actinopteri; order Siluriformes; family Clariidae; genus Heterobranchus; species Heterobranchus longifilis. The sequence continues at coordinate 1,668 of JAOVVB010065704.1, read as the reverse complement.
AGGAGGGGAGAGAGCTACGAGGTGTGTATTCACCTGGACTCAGAGCAGGAGAAGGGGTGTGTGTGTGTGTGTGTGTGTGTGTGCAAGTTAATGGTATGAGAACATCCCTTTCTGGCAAGTAACATGCACAGAGGTTACAGAGATATCATACATAGTGAACACACAAAGATTCAGATTTAATGTACTACAAATGCAGAAGTTGCTGGTGGATTTGGCTGTAAAACACACCACTGTTGTATACAGTTGAAGGTGTGTGTGTGTGTGTGAGGAGAGAGCCCTTGGTAACAGTTTGTGCACTGCAGATGAGTACAAAGGCACAGCAGGCTCTCAGGTATTGAGGTATTCCAGTCCAGGCGTGCTGCAAGCAAACGATAGATGTGAATTGAATTCTAAGGACATGCACTGGATCAATAGTGACATGTATTGCCACAACAGGCTGAAAGAATACATCACCAAACCCGCTAATTGTTTTTCCCACCTTTTTGTTTGCACAGTTAATGTGTTTAGAGAGTCAGAATGAGAAGAAGGAGGATTAAGGGGATGACATTATGAAGACGGGAAGCGATGAAGAGGAAAGAGAGGAGAGAAAAAGGGATAAAGGGGAGGGGGGAAGAATGAGAGCCGTGACCCGCGGTATGACATAGTGCTCATGCTCTCTCAGCCTGTGGTCATTGAGATGTAAAACTATCACAAAGGCTCTTTCTCTTTCCCTTTCTTCTCCTCTGCTCTTGGCTTTTCTCTCGCTCCTGCTCACTCTCTCTCTCTGCAGAATGGTGTCTTGTGGAGATTATGTTATCAATATGTGTGCAGTGTGCACTGCAGGTGTTTAACATAACACCTTTCACACAGAGCGATGAGGCAATGCAGAGCTGTGGTGCTGTGGAGAGAAAATCCTTTTAATATAGCAACACACTTACATGCATATTGCACAACATATCTATTAAAATGCTGGTGATTTATTGGATCCTTTGGGTCATAAACGCATGATTTATGGGTGTAAAGTTTGCATGCAAATGTAGACGCTATGTGCATATCAGAAAGCCGGTTCAAAGCAGTTAGCACAGCAGCCCTCCACACCTGCCACTCTTCACACTGTTAGGAGTGTGTTTCTTTGTGTGTGCGTGCGCATGTGCATGTACAGACCATCTCAGCAAGCTGAAAGTGTCAAACTCGTTATCTCGGAAAAAGCTAACAAAAAAAATCACACGTTTGCCATCAGCAGGTGAAAATAGAATTGTGTCTGTCACGGGTTATTTTGAGGCGCTTCAACACACCTCTGTGGAAATAGACTTGTGAATGCATATGCAGGCTAAATTACAGGAGGGTTTATAGTCCTGTATTGCAATAACACGGTACTGCTGAAACAGCAGTTGATCAAAGTGACATGCCCCCGCTATCTGTCTGCAAAGATAGAGGAACAATAAACAGTTTAACCATCAGCCACGTTAGTCATACATCATCAGCCCGACGCCCTGCGTGAAAAGCGATGACATCATCCCACTACCTCATCTATGGTCTGTCAATCTACACATTTATGACAGACACTATACCCCCCCCCTCTAAAACACACATACACACACTCATCGCTTCTCCGGGCTGCAGCACAGCCTTTGTGGAGCTGAGTGGGACATGTGTGCAATGATGTCATGTTGGGGGGGGTGAGGGATG
>JAOVVB010065650.1:0-14172 GCA_028570985.1 Heterobranchus longifilis | reverse complement strand
TTAACAATTGTTAACGAGCTTAACTTGATATATTGACATCTATTTGTCATCTTTTAGCTAAACATTATCTACATGCAGCAGCATTACTCAACTTACACGGTTTGTTTGGAAAAAACTGTGTCATGTTTTTTGCCTCTTGGCTGGTTTGCTGAACATGTTAACACAGCAGCACGTGTGATTCAAATCACAACACCACAGCAGTGTTTGCCGCCTGGCTCCGCCTGCTCATTTTTCTTTTTGCTCGTTTTCTTGCAAGATTCACTCGCAGCTCGCAGAGAAAATATAATGGATGTTCCATACAGAGGACATTTTTTCACTGATTGTTAAATAAATATCACCGGGTCCTGAATAAAATGTAGGTGTGTGTCATCTTCTGTTCACCCGCTTTCATTCCTGATCGAGCAAGAGACATCCGCTTTCTGTTTCTGTGAGATTCAGGAAGTTTCACGGAGAGCCCACAGCGCTTGGCGAGGGAGGGAGGGAGCGCCGGGTCCCGACAGATCACTAGAGCTGCGAAGATGTTCATTTTGACTTAATTTCTACTTCTTACAGTACTGTAGACTGTATTATATGATTGTTAAGTTATCAGTTAAATATATTACATTTTGTTGAATACGTGCTTTGAAATGGGTGTTTTGGATCCGCTCTCAGACTGTCTGTCATCACAGATGTTTGCACCTGTGTGCAATGATGATTCTACAGCAGTGTTATTTAATAAAGGATCCACAAAGTTAGTGTTAGTTACATTCATTTAATATTTTAATTTTACATTTTGGGAAGCGCTGAGGGGGCACTTCTGCCTCGTGTCTCAATACGGCGGTCGCCAAAATGAGCCGTGCAGCAAAAGCTCGACCGGAGCACACCCATCCACGGTGCGATTACGGTCTATCCGGTATTACCGATGTCGTCATAACTTTATTAACTGGTGGAAAAAATGTCCCCACTGTGGCATCCCTAGCTGTGACTCCACTACAGTATGTCAGCACACTAACATGGCAAACCCCCCATTCTGGACTTCAGTATAAACGGGATTGGAGATTGTGCCAAAATCCAAATGGCGCCCGTTATGTGATTCTGTGTTTAAGTGGCTCTCTAAACATATCTGCCAATGGTACCGTCTCTGACATTTTAACTTGTCCGACAGATAATATCCATCGATCTATCTTTCTGCCTCTAAATAAGCGATTCGTTGGCAAAGTTATGCTAATTATCCACCCAAGACAAAGGCATACAGAGCAACAATGATGAATGGCTTTGTTGGAGCAGGTGGGCTTGCTCTTTTAAAGATAACCCTTTGTATGTAGGGGAGAATGTGTTATCCATTCAAATGGCCTTATCTAGTTACACAGGAGGTGTTCACAGCTCTGTACTGTTGTAATGAGGAGACGGAGAAAGATGAAATAATAAAATGAGACATGCAGCCCTGCATTACCATATAGATAACCAGTACAGTACAAGTGAGAATGCGATCAATACGTGGGTGTGTTTACTCCCATTTGTGAATAAGTGAGAAAATGCAGAGAGAGTTGTTTAGCTTTTGATGGAAAAACAGAAAAGTTTAAGAAGACATAAGGAATGATCGTGAATCTTTTAAAGCAAAAGTTACATGGGTTTTCAAGCAGCTGATAACAGAGCGTTCTGTGTTTTGCTCTGCTACAGTATGACTGTATCAGCCAAGGTATTTACTCATTTTGAGAGGCACTTTCAAAGGGGTGATTGGATAACCTTTCCAGTGCACACCTTGGGCTAAATTGTAGTGCATGTTTATAGGAGCAGATCTGCTGCTCAGACCAGGACCCATAAAACACATAATCCTTTATACTGACACATCCGATTGCAGAGAGCTTGTCAAACGTTTCTCCAATCCATAAAATGCGCTCAGAGGGGTTTTACGCTAGAGTCAGCATGGATGTATGACTACTATTTACAGTATGCTGACCTCCCAGAGAAACAGTTGTAACGTAACAGCACAAAAGCTTTTTATCCAACAACTTTGATATGGATACTTTTTTTTTTTTTTTACCGTTATTGGGCATTTCATTCCTTCATGGGCATGTTGAGCATTAATGGAGACAAATTCAACACAGAGATGTTCTGTTTATTCCAATATGTAAGAAATACGATGTCAGGTTTCCACATTAATTCTACAATACTGCCTTTGTTCAGCACATGGTACTAATAATTCACTGGAAAGGTTATGCAGTCCTTTTTGCTTTACATCCGTGTCATACATATTCCAATTATCTGTGATGGAAGGCACCTCCTGCCAAGTGAAAAGGCTTTGTTGCTTTATTGGGACTATTTGACTTCTTTGTTTCTCACTCTGAGATGAAGTCGCAGTTGGCAATCACCTGTAGTTACACAAGGCGAGACAATTTTCAGGGAAAGGATGATCATAATCAGGAGCACTTTTTTTCATTTTTTTTCATTTTCTTAATCGTTTTGCAGTCGCTGAGAAGCATATTGAATCATCAGAGGAGAACTGTGTTTAAACTTTATTACTGACAAAATGTTACGATTAATCATGCTTAATTTATTTCAGCATACATCAAAGAAATTATTTATGTCTAAACGGATGAAAGTGATTTAAAGTATCCCGTTAAAGTTTTAGCAGCACAGGCAGCACATGATGCACCATTATTATTTGGTGAGTACTGCATTGCTCAACCCAGAGCTTATCAAAGCACTGCTGAGACGCAAGCTGCAAAAAGTGAGTGAGAGAAAACAAATAGATGTATCTGGAAATGCACACATTTTAAAGCACAGAGACCCTCCAACTGACGTTATTTATGCACCCAATCCACCATGTTGATTAGCAGACAATGGGATGCAGCTCAATTTACTTCTAATTAGGGCTCTAATGTGTGTTATTAAATACATCGCCATGTCCCAATTAGAAAACACTGGGGCCATACATCATTTTAATTGATATCCACCTCGAGCCACATGGGCTCACCATATTCCATCAGTGTTCCCAAAATGATCTTTGCTTGTAGAGAAGTGAGAGTGGAATCTTTTTATTGGAGCACACTCATTGACTTTATGGTGTGTGTGTGTGTGTGTGTGTGTGTGTGGGCGCGCATGTTTGTGTGTGCATGTGTTTGTATGTGTGTGTTTGTGTACTCTGCTTGATTATATATATCTGGATTTGTGCATTTTGTGAGCGATGGGATGTTTGCGAACAGCAGCGTGGCTCCTCATTATAAAGCCACATATCCCATGATACCAATGCTTTCTGTTTATTGAATGGTAATGTGGTAGGGGATGCAAATGCGATCCGCCCTATGCATTTTGTTCAAGCAATCACCCTTAATAAGCTATAGTTGAGTGCAGCCAGGCAATATGGATATTTTTGATTCAGGTTAAAGCTAAACTAAAGTAGATTCCTGAAACAGAAAATATGTTAGAGTGCACTGGATTTCACAAGATGTTCACAGTGCTACAATAAAAGAACAACCATGAAAAATTGCATGAGTATTAAAATACTACAGCTATAATCAATATGGAACATACAGTACCACTACTTGTATCTGAAAGGGGTCGCTTGTGACACATTCACAGAGAATGATCACCCACCTCTGCGGTTCCCCTCAGCGCTACGCAGAGTTTCAGCGTCTTTCAGCTCGTTGTTTTGGATTTATGGCATGCAACTTTACTGTTTTGGTTCACTCTCACCACTCTCATTTCTGGCCAAATCAGGCAGCTGATTTCAGAGGAAAAGCTCCCAAAACTCACTGTACACCACCTGCTCAGCACCAAACAGCAGACAGAGTTAGCGACAAGCTGGTGAACGTAATGGAGAATTTAGCATCAAGAGTCAGATATGTCTCTCAGGAGTTGGTGGAGACCAAAACATTTATCAGGTGGCCAGAAACACGGCTCCAAATAAATGCAAATTATCTACTGGATGTTTTGACAACTGTTTACTTACAAGTTTGCCTTGTCAACTTTAACACTGATAATATACCAGTGTTGTGTTTAGTTTCTTCTGCCCCAAGTGGCCAAAACATCAGTTATAGCAGGTTATTTTTGGCCATTTGAGGGCAGCATAGTGAAAACTAAAAAAAAAAAAAACAGCTGCTTATTTAAACATCCAGCAACCGATCTTGCCACCTGGTGAATTTAATTCCAATATTCACTCTATTTACCCCTGTTCTGGTCTCCACCAACTCCTGAAGGACATATCTCTTTAACTGCTAAATATTTCACTATGTTCATCGTCATAAAAAAACCAAACAGGCTGGCTACCTTTGAAAAATAATGCACTGTAATATAATCCACGTATTCATTAAGACCCATATTGATGTTTGCTGTTAGGCGGAAACCTCTAGTGGACATATTAATTATGACGGGAATAAAGGAGTAAGGCAGGTGACGTAGTATAACAGCATAGGGAGGCATTCAGGGTGGGACAGGTCCAAAAACACCAGACTTTCATCCAGGGGACTGGTGTTCATGTCCCAGACTTTTAACCCAAACCATGATCTTTTTTCTAACCCTAACCAAGTAGTTTTGGTGCCTCAACTTAATGGGTCATGCTTTAGTGCCTATACTTAACAGTCACATACCAGTCAGGTACCGGTCGCCATTTCACATCGTTAAATGGTCATATTTCGTTAGAATATGTTAAACTAAAACAATGAGCTGAAACATGCTAAGTGCTACCTAGAACAGGAGGTAACTGCAGAGGCGACCCCTTTCTCATTACACATAGTCATTTTTTCTATTGTTAATACAAAAATATTGATAAGTGCAGCTTTAATAATCACAATGAATTAAAAAAAGGCTTTATGTCTTTTCTTATTTATTTGAATAATGGTTTGCTTTTAATTTTCAAGTCCAGCCATATAAGAACCGGCACGAGGTGGAATTCCTCTGATGCAAGATAACAAAATTGAGATGATTTAAACTGTACAAATGAGAATAAAGTACACTGAAAACCCATCAGCACCTTTGCACCTTTTTGGCCAAGTTAGATTGCATTGTCTGGTCATCAGGGTAGAGGCAGATAAAGCAACCGTCGATCAATAACCATTTCTTATCCTCACCCTTCATCTTCTCTCTATCAAAGGGCCAAAGCTCCTTTCACAAGTGATTCTGCCACAGATAACCACCTGTTCAAGCCTTGACTGGTTCAATCTTCTCCTCCCCTCGGTGTCTGCCATGATTACTGCTAACCTCCTCCGACTGTACATTATGTCTGCAGGCCTACCACTCAACCAGGAGGAGGGCGCCGGGTGTATAGTTATGACCCTGCCTCTCACCTGTTACTGTATGCGCCTGTATGAAGCTCAAAGTCTCCGCAGGGTTCTTGTGTGTGTTGTGAGCTACATAATCGAGAAGTGTGAGAAAGCAAATGTGCTCGAGCTTAGCTGGCAACATTATTTACATGGAAGATCACAGTGAGGCAGAGCAAACATGATGTTTTGTTTGAAGAACAGGATCTGAGAAATGACAAATAATTCATTTTTCGTATAATGAGAGAGATGTTAAAATTCATCTAATCCTCGTTATAAACTGCTAATGCATTTTGTCTGAAAAGTTTTAATAACTAAGTAGTCTGACAAAAATATTTAAAATCTCCAAGAGCATAAATGGACTTGGATCAAGCCTCCATATTAAGCCATATGGGAATATCCTGTTTCCACATTCATTATGTTTTATTTACCTAACAAGCTGCGCTTTGTTCATCATAATTAAAAAGCTTTCATTGACCTTTCATCTCCCTGTCAAAGTATACTGTTTCAACGAGAGCCTCTTTCAGCATTTGTCTGCATCTCCACACCCTGCCTTTGGCTTTTTAGTGAAAAATACAGGAGTATATATCCAGTAACCTTCACTTCATTACTGTAACTTGGAATTACTTCATGACAAGTGAAGTCAAGGTTGGATTTGTCTCATGAAACCTGAATATTTTTTTAATATTCCTCACCAAAAAGGCCAATTTGCGGGATGATGCAAGACTTCCAATCTTCTTGTCAGACCACATGCAGGAGAAATGGGGATCTGTTTAACCCTTGTCTTGTTGACATTGGCTTTACTTCTTCAATATTTGGGGTCCCCACTACCTTTTTCTTCTTCTTACACCTTATTACCAATTTTGTAGAAAAGTGTTGAAATGGTAACCGTGTGTGTGTGTGTGTGTGTGTATATATTCCTTTATTTGCCAAAAGTCATCCAGAGACAATGTTCACTATATTATCCTGCATCAATAATTTATGTTTCGAGTCAAATAGACCCGAGATGAACAGATTGTTCTAAAACTCCAAAAACAGAAAGAGACTTAAATCATTTTTACTGTACATGCAATTTTCATAACATTGTTTTATCAGCGTGGTGACTAATTTTAAGTAGGTTGTTTGAGCTGTTAAAGATGGTGCAGGCAGGGTATCCAAACACTGGAGTGAAATATCTGGGTTATTTGTCAACAGCTGTCAAAATACTGGGTACATAACCAATGAGGGCGCAGTCAGCAGCCAAACTGAGCAGTGCATGTATATGTTATTAATTTAACAAAATGAGCAGCCTGTAAACATGTGTGTGTGATTAAAATGTGACATTCGAATGACTTAGAAATGAGTCCCCTGTAATCTTGTTCCATTGACTATCAGTTAAACACTTATTCCCCCTGATTTCAACCTGCTGGATCAATAGTTGGTGTCTGGGGAGTGTGTTGTCCCAGAGGAGCAGACACAGGGACTGGTGGTATTTCCGTCTCCCACTGAACTATGGAGTAAAGCCCTGCTATCAATCTACATTCCTCATGTCGCTCCTTCACACCAAGCCTTAACTCAATACTGTAAGATTGAAAAACGCACACTGAACATTTTTACTCATACCAGGATTATTTGCTTAGCAACATCAAACTGGATATCAGGCTCAATTTATCTCTATATCCCATGGCAATATCATACATGGTAATTTTCTTCTCTCTGTGATGAGAAACCAAATTGTAATTGAAAGTGAGAATAAATGTTTTAACAGGTAAATCCCCCAGTGAGATGTGCTTGATAATATTTTCTGCTTTGACTTTTGGGACAGCGATGAATCCTGCTCTCTATAGATCCACATTCAGATGGCACATTAATCTATCCCTCAGCAGTGTAGTACCTCTCTCCCCCGTGCGCCTCCACTCCGATGGCTTCTGAAATGGGAATTGGGCGGAGGGTGGGGGGGCAGCAGGTGTATTACTTCGAAGCGAGGGCCCCCGAGCTAAGAGGGCTCATGCGTTAGATTACTAATGCCCTCAGCCTGTCAAAAAACAGCACCTGCTTGCTGCTTGACGTTAATTTGTTTGGACATGGTTTATAATTTAATTCCATCGCAGAATTAACTTCCAATACGCGGAGCTATTTGCTGGGGAGATGGCGATCGGCTGGGCATCCCTCTGTGCCGCTGTGGTCATCCCAAGTGAATGGTAAAACTTTGATGCACACCTATAAACTACCCAATGCCTATGGATTTTGTGCACTGTGGAAACCATAATAAAAATCCAATCTAGACTTTTGAGGAGAATCTGTCACAATAGATTTGAGTACAATTCCCTCTACCTTCGTGGCTCATGCTTTATTACCTGCAGAGCTAATGGTAATGGTATAGTATGAGGACTGCAAGGCTTCACGGCGAGACTTGGCTGGAACTTGCTTTAGCTAAAAAAAAGAAAAACCTATTAAATAGACTTTTTCACAGCATAAATTTAGACTGCTGTAACTTTAATGATGGCTCACTTCCATTAAGCCATGCCAGTGAGCCAGCATGGACAATAGGCCCTGGCACTGGCACAGCTAAATGGAATGCAGCCATTATTAATGTTATTTGCTACACCTGTGTTTATCGAGACAAAATATCTGCCAGGAGAAAGGTCTGTGGAGAACAATAAAAAAAAAACTGTCCGTAATTATCGAGGCAAGCAGTCTATTGTATACAACAAATAGTATTTTACCTTAAAGGAGACCTCTTATGCTTTTCCTGATTTTCTGTCATATCCTTTTCCTTTTCCACACAGTTTCTAATGACAGCTTCTCAGACGGTTCTGTGAAACAACCATCTGACAGCGTCGGGTTAATGATGCACTGCAGGCAGCCTCAGGTTTCAGACCGTTCTGAACACACCATTTCCAACGGTTTTTCTCTCGGCTCGAGCTGACGTCAACCTGTGCCGGGTTTCTGTATGGTCATCTGCTCCAGGCACGTTAGCGACTGCAGTGTTTACATTAGCTTCTACACTGCTACCTAGCGTTAGCAACCTTCATGTTGTAGTTTATCCATAGAGGTTACCACAGTAAGCTAATCAATAAGTTTATGAATTATCCGAATGTTTGGACATATAATGTAAGCTAAGCTAAGCAATGTACTGCTGTGGACGTCACGTTAGTGGATCAGAAGGTCGTACAATAACACAACCGATCGCGGCAGCAGACCGGCCACTCCGAGGTAATTTACTGTTTTTGTCTTGTAGCTCGATATAATGGCTTCAGTTCCTCGTTGTAAAGGGCTGTTTGACAGCAAAGCGGTGAAAATATTCTATTCTGTTGTTTCCACATTCCGACTTAAAGCTCACGAACACAGAAGAACGACTTTCCAACTCGGGAAATGGGTGGATGCTTTTGCTCTGAGGTAGTCAGTTTTATTGTCAGTTTTAATTTTTTATTTTATATTACAGTTGTTGCTGGAGTTTTGACCTCTCGAGACCTTTTCCCTTCTCCATGCACCTTGAAATTACGGTAGATGAAGTGTGCCTTGTTACTTTGTCTGTTTTACTGAATGCATGCTTGTTAGAGCCGCTTCACATAATTCCAGGGATGGAGAATACAAATAATAGTCCCCGTACGTAATACCAACAGTATTAATGGTATTAGGTACAGCAGAGATTTCCATTTTCATTTTACAACCTCCATTTTTATTTAACATTCACATATTTCTGCTCATTTCAAGTTTCTAGGGATGGCAATTACAGTCAGTCCCTATTCAGACCTCAACAACTATTGGATGGATATTAAATTTTGTACAGGCATTAAGGGTGCCCAGAGGATGAATACTAATGGCTTTGGTGATCCCCTAACTTTTCCTTTTAGGGCCGCCCTGAGGTTAACATTTGTGGTTTTGAGTGAAATGTCTCAACTATTGAATGCCATGAAATTTGGTTGAGACATTCACAGCCCCCCTCAGGATGAATAACTTTTGTGATCCCTGAACTATCACCATCATCAGGGAGAAATTTTAATTTGTCCAATACTTTGGTTTATGACCAAATACCTGCAGAATTAATGGCATTCCCATCAGCCTCAGCTGTACTTTGTGTTTAGTGCAAATTAGTAAATGCTAACACACTAGACTTGCCGCGGTAGTCGATGTTACCGGTGTTACACGGTGTTGGGGCATACACCGATTACATTACTTGCCCACCGCCTGCATTTTTAATAGAGATTATACACCATTTAGTTCATTTTTTGCAGCGCACACCCCGTGTCTGCTCCGCAAATCTAGAGTTATCCTCTAGACACGATCCTGCAGCGGAGTTAGATTTCACTTTCATGACAAGACGATGACGGAGAAGTTAGTGTCAAAGTGAAAAGGTGAAGAGTCAGATCATTTATATTCTATATCTTTAAAGGTTAGAATAGTGTTTCAGTGTGTTTTCTTGCGAAATTCACCTGCGGCTCGTGAAGAAAATCTCTGAGAAACTGCAGCGCGTTCCACAGCAGTGTTATTTATAAAGGATCAATAAAGTTAACGTTAATTACATCAATTTAATGTTTTAATTTTACATTTTGTAAAGCAGGCAGCGCCGAGGGGCACTTCTGCCTCACGTTCTGAACCCTGCGGCTGCCAAAATGATCTGTGCAGCAAAAACACGACCGGAGCGCATCCATCCGTGGTGCGTTCACGGTGTATCCGGTAACACCGGTGTTGTCACAGGTTTATTAACCGATGGAAAAATGTCCCCACCGTGGCATCCCTATAACACACTAAACTAAGATTGGGATGATGGTTAATATTATGTCTGCAAAACATCAATATGTTTTCATTTTCATTTGAACATGTTAGCTGATTTGAAGAGCAGAGTTGCTCTGAAGTCTGCTTGATTTACATTTCATCAACCTTCTCTAAACCATTATTTATTACAATATCTCAAATTTCAGGGTGTCCTCATTCACTGTTCATACATATACTTACCTTAAAAGTTATGCACTGTAATTCATAACCTACGTAATCATTAGGACCCATATTGATGTTTATCAATATGGGTCAATGACAGCAACCTCTGTAGTAATTATAACAGGAGCAAAGGAGGAAGACAGGTGAGGATTAAGAACGACGAAGTCCGTGATGGAAGGAGGTCAGGGGGGATTGATGGGTCCCAAAACACAGACTTTCACTCGGGAAACAGCTGTTCATGTCGCCTATGAAACCAAAAGTCAACATTGTTATTTTAAGTTATATTTCTAAGTTGACTTGTAAGTAATTCAACGTCACTACGTGAATAGTGACATACGGAAGTACTTATTTTAACCCAAACCATGATTTATTTTCTCAACTTAACCAAGTAGTTTGTAACGGTCACATAACGGTCGCTGTTTCAGAACGTTAAATAGAGTGGTCATTTTTCGTAGCATATCATAAGAACAGTTTTGCATAAGTTTTCGTAAGATATACGAACCATTGCACGAGAATACGTTGCTAATGTATGTATGAGGGAGCCACTCTCCTGCTTAGCCTGTTTGTTAGACGTATGCTAATGCGAGTATGCTAATGCAAGCATCATTTAGTTTATACTGTGGGGTGTCTGTGAACAGTGGCCTACAGCAATAAACAAGGCAGCTCCCACTGTAGGGCCCCGAATTACACAGGAAGGAATAAGTGGAAATAACACATAATGCAATGCTGTTAACTCTGTGATCAATTTGTGACAACTACCCCTGTTCCTTTGTAAACATGGCACTGGGATAGGATGCAGGGAGGTTCAGGGGAAAAAAGCATTTTTGTCACGCTGTGTAAGATGCTGTCTCGCTGGAGGCTGTCATGAGGTGAGATGACAGCGTCACTGTCATAAGTGGGCCAAGCAATTAGGACTGTAGGAAGAAGCAAGTGAGTCTGAAATCAGCTCAGAGGCGTCGCATTGTGACAGGTGATCATGTGAGCCTAAAGACTAGAAGAGAGCATGACTTTCTCTTTTCCCTCCACCCCAGTCAGATAGGAGAGGAGACCACCCCGGGACAGGATTCATAGCACAACTACACACTGCTCCAAAAAAGAGGGGATGGTAGATGAAAACCTCTGACACATACTGTATTTCTTGTCTTTATTCCACTGAGCAGCAAGCCAGCAGGCATTCAGAAAGCTCCTCTTTTATCTGAGCGGTGTCCTTTCTACAGCTCAGGGAGGCAGTGACGGGCAGTAAGACATTTTATATAGTGATCACTTTTCCTGCAATATCTGTGACATAGAAAGGATGAGTAAACCCAAATCAAATATGTCATACAATTAACAACAGATGTGACAATGGTTTGCTGAGAGTGAAAATGTAATTGTATTGTTAAAGCAGACTGACAAGGATCCTCCCAGCCCTTCAAATGCAGCAGAATGTCACCAAGATAACTGTTTTGTTGCATAATAATTGCTTTCAAATTTGATTTGTCATCTGTTAGTTATCCGAGTCAGGGTGGCATTGCCTATGGGACAAGCAAAGCAGGCTGAACATATTTTTACACAGAGATGTCAGTGTGCTCACAGGCCATAGGAGAGATGTACTGTAATCCTTCCAGCATGTCATATGCCTGCAATAAGGTCTCGTCCCATTCAGCCATGCATTAAATGTCTCCACAGGACCACTTCGACAAGCACAAGTGTTAAAGAGGATATGCAAGTTGCCCTCCCCCAACACATAGACACACACACACACACACACACACACACACACACACACACAGAGTTCAAAGATGGGTGTGGTCCGAGAAAGGGCGCTGGAAGTAGTGAGGGGGCTATCGGCCCCCCCACTTTACGCCCCTGGCCTGATTTGGTGTCGTGGCTGGCGTGATCCCATCACAGTCTCTAGTTTGTACATACATTGTATATGTTGAAACCACTTAATCTGCAATAGAAATAAAGCCAGTTATTATTTTGTTATTTATTTTTATGTATTAATGGGTTACCAGAGTACACTATATTTGCATTCCAATACAGGCATTGCATTGCATGTAAACACAATAGGGTATTCTTATTTCTGCTGATGTGATCTGATTCTCATTCCAGAAGGTTTGTAGTCTTACTAATGAGCAGAGCCTGTCCTTAGCAGAGGACCATTTCACTTGTTATGCAATACAAATTGCATTTTCAGAAGTGTCTTTTTCTTCCGATAAACCTGTGTATTCTCGAGAAAGTATCCAGATATTCTTGCTTGTTTACCAGTTAGTCTCGGATCAATCCTGAAACCTTCCAGTCATAGATACTGAGACTGTACTGACTATACCTACAGCACATTAATGGCAGCCAAAAGTAAACTTTACTCAACTTTACTCATCTTACTTGAAAGCACACACAAGAAATACCAAAAGAAATCTATGAAATTTTGCTGTGACATGGGTGTAAATGTACACGTTTTGAACACACTTTCTGCATTAAGAATATATTCCCAGCATTGATTAATATACACATTTTCTGATTTGATTTTGTGGTTATTTGACTTTGAAATGACTGCACTTTGGCACTCACATTCAGTAGAATCGCTTGTATTGCGATGATACTATTATCATAGGTACGATTACATAAGATTGTGATTGTATCGTGCTGTAATGGGGTGTTATAAATTATAAAATAATCTACTTGTTTAATTTGCACTAGTTTGGATGTTAGAATATTCTGTTTTGATCGCTTCATTTGTGCGATTACTCCCGACGCTCACCGTGGAAGTTCAGATATTTCAACTCACGTGATGAGCGAATTTGCGTCATTCACGCCGCCCGACCGGAACTCACGTCTAATCGCGTCTTTACATTGACTTTATATGTAATTCATTCGTGCAAACTAATTTATTCGTGCCCGGTGTGAACACGCTATAAGTTACCCGGTAATTTCTCTACTCTGATGTGCACATACAACAGAGTTTTCCTCACCACAACTAGAAGCAACTTTGAGTAATTCCAAATTTGTCCAAAACACCACACCTTGGACATGTCCTAACAAGGAGAGAGACCACCTCCTGTTGTGAGCTGAGGCTTTGAACAAAAGTGAGTCCAACTATATCTAATTGGTGCTTTTCAACTGACTGCACCAGCTCTGGCTCCTCAGCTTACTCCTCAGTGCGGTTACATTTCACGTATTTAGAGTCTGTTGTTCCAAAGTCTGCCTTGGCTGACTCTTCCCTCTCTCCGCCTTTTGCCCAGCAGGAATCTCAACTCTTTCAACTGTACTTTCAACTTGTGTGGAACAAAGACTTTTTCTGACTGGCCTGTCTTGTAAGATTAATCACTATTACCATTTATGTTATAAAAGAAGATATAAGTGCTGCTATTTAGGCCCTGTCTACATGTATCTGGATATTTTTTATAAATGGATAATTTACTGTTCCGTTTAAAACAAAATCTGTCCACATGACCTCTGCTTTGATGAATATCTCTGTCCACACAAAACACGAGCACGAGCACCGGTGACCTGGGTGAAAGTCCTGTTTGTTTGGCCCATCCACCGCCTCTCCCACTCAGCCTAAACTGACTTTCTCAGTCTTAATACTGTGATGTCCTCCTTTGCTCCCATCATAATTACTACGGCCACTAGAGGTCCTTAACTAACGTAAATATGGGTCATAATAAGCTGCTTGCACAACGACCTCTGCAGCCATTTTTGAGTGAGGACAATCTGAACGACATCTGTGGAATGCTCTCATTAAGTGTGTGTGTGTGTGTGTGTGTGTGTGGATTGAAGTATTTTTGGGATTGGAATAGCAGCATGATATTTCTGGCTGGTTAAGCTGAACATGTGGCAGTCCTCCTGGAAAGCTGACCTGTGTCGGTCTGTCTACAAGTTAATGTTCAAGTCAACCGATGCCCATCTGCAACTGCTTCTGCTTTCTCTCCATCTGTTCTCCATACCACACACACTTACACTTACACACACACACACACACACACATACACACACACACACACACACACACACACACACACACACACACACA
>JAOVVB010065626.1:0-14173 GCA_028570985.1 Heterobranchus longifilis | reverse complement strand
CTCTTCCTGATTAGTCCAACTTCTTTCTAGGTTACTACCATTATGACTACTACTACTACTACATCTATTGTTCCAACTACTACTAAACAAGTATAGATAAATACATTGTCATGCCTCTCTGTGCCGATAATATCATACCTGATGTTCAACTGTTTTGGGCGTCCTCCTGAACATTCCAGCAAACCCTACTTTTTTCTCCTGTTAAAAAAAATAAAACATTTATTCAAGTCACAAAAAAGGCGAACATGCTAATACAATCAAACAGAATAAAGACTCACCTTTGTGGTGCTTTTATCTTCAGAAAGATTATCGTTACTATTTGACAATTCACGAAGTGCTGAAAGATCATCCTTTAAAATAAAATAAAAAACAAAATACAAGTTATTATCATTGTAACTTTGAAGTGAGATTGCTGGGAAAGTTCAACACACGGTCAAAAACTGTAAGTAATGGCTTTAAAATCTACAGTTAATTGCTGGCAGATAATGTAGTGAAAGGATTGCTTTGCACACTTTACTGTCAAATGTTCTTCTGTCAAACATTTGTCCTCATGCGTTAAATGTATAAATATATTTTAAAAAAGTAACTGGATGTTGGTGTGCAGAGCCTTACTTTCTCTAGATTTGAAGGTCTAGAGTTCTCTGGAGTTTTACTGGGTTTGTGGCATTGCATTTCTCAGTGTGGTCATCCACTCAAAAGTAATCAAATATACTATACTATATAAAAATATTCTCATGAAAGTACTCTGGCACCGTTGCCTACAATATCAGCGTTGCTCAACAAGTTGTCGAGTGCTTGCACAGACTTGTAGTTCTCACCTCTGCAGTTTCTGCGAGGCTGTCGCAGCTGCCGGAAAGCTCCTTTGTGTCACTGAGAGGATCCTGGAAAACAAAAAAGAACTTTGACATTTTGGAGGCAATCTGGTTTGATTTAGAGGGGGACCTATTATGCTTTTCCTTATTTTCTGTCATAATGTTACAATGTCAGATGTTCATATTAAACGTGACCAAAGTTTCTACGAGTTTACCTCAACTCGTGACAGATTTATATATGTGGTCATCTGCTCAATGTACGTTACTGCAGTGTTTACATTAAGCTGCTATGGTGCCGTTATCCCTCTGCAATGACGGTGCAGGGACACAGAGTACAGATGCGGAGGACACTGACCAATCAGAGCAGACTGGGCTTTTTTTTGGAGGGGGGCTTAAAGAGACAGGCGCTAAAGGCCAACTTATACTTTCCGCATCCACGTGTGCGCGAGGTGCATGTGATGTAAATATCGTCATCGCCCATGACCAGGACCTGATCGCAGACCTCTATGCAGTCGGTGCATGTGCTGCCTGAAAGCAAGATAGCAACATACAGCTCTGTTGTTTCTGTATGCAGAGAGCTTTGTACGGACTCATAGAACTGGGGTTACATCCATAACTACTCTGTATGCACCGCTAGCTGGTTTGCCAAGAAGAAGAAGAAAAGAAGAAGAAAAGAAGACGATCATAACAAAATGGACGCTTGTTTTGGAGAGAAATTGTGTGAGGAGATCCGCCGTTACTCACATTTATACAATTAGTCTTTAAAAGGAATATGAAGACCACCAACCGCCACCAACTGGTATAGAGTGTGGAGTGTGGATCGACGCGGGCCGTGATAAGTATGAATAGAATGGTGTCCAATCCAGCTAGTATGTCGGGGTGATTACAGGTGTTTCAGCGCAGACAGTATGAGAAACATGTGTTTTTTGAAGATTAAAGCATGTAAACATGTAGTAGAAACCCAAAACACAAGTGTGAACCTGAAATGAGTGTAATAGGTCCCCTTTAACTTGCTGAAGTTTATTTTACCACAATATGATTATCTTAAAAATGTCAATGAGAGCTTTCACAGACAATTAAACAACCGGTAACCATACACATCAGTTTATGTGGTCACCTTAATAGTGACTGAGCGTGGAGCTGGTTTGGGAGACTTTTTGAAGATCCCTGCAAGTCCTCCAGTCTTCTCCTGAAACATATCAAACATTCACACGTGAATATTGAAACAGTCAAAAGCAGAACAAAGAAAAACAAGCTGAGACTGTGATGGACAGACATTTGTACCTTTGATGTGTTTGCTTCTAACAGATTTTCAGAACTGGCAGATAACTTCTTATCCTCGTTTAATTCCTGAACACACACAACAGAAAGTAAAACATAAATACAAAGTACAGTCAAATGGTGTAATATACTGTAAACTTTAAGTGAAAGGGTCGTTACTGTACCTCATCTGTTGTATTCCCATCTGCTGGTTTATGAGACTTCTTAAACATGCCACTGAAAATATTTTTCTCCTGAAAACAGACATTAAACACAGACGCAATCTGTGTAAGTGACAGTAAAACCACATCAGGAGTATCTGTAATGTGCCGTAGTTAAAGAGTAAAATAAATTAAATGTTTGTAAGCGTAGACTGAATCTTAAACTATGCAAGCTTAAAATATTCTATGTACACGAGATGCTGCATGTTTAAGTGCATTATAATGAACGTTTATTAATATTGTATAGTGAAGACGTATCTTTTTTTTTCAAAATTTGGTTAAAATGTGAACATTTCTCATCACAGTACCTTGGTGTTGCTGTTTTCAAAGAGATTGTCATTACTTGCTGACAGCTCCTTCTGGTCATCTTTGTCCTGGAAAAAGAAAAATGGACGGTTTATAAATATGTACAATAACAATTACCACAGACAGCGATGCTAACAGTGTACCTCGTCACACACACACCTCTGCAGCTGCATCGTCTCCAGATGCTTTGGGTGTTTTCTTCTTCAGTCCGCTGAACAGCCCACCTTTCTCCTGATGAGCGAAAATGCAAATTAGTGCAGAGTTTAATAATAAATAAGTTTGATAAAATAAGTGTTCCCATCGGACAATACAGTTTAATTTTGGACATTTTCTCTTTGGCTTGTGAAGAGTGCAAAAGGAGGCTTGAAAGACTAAACAGGTGGGTGTTTATGGTCTAACCATGTACCTCAAATTGCACTTCACATGATTGCCAAACATGTTTCAAAACATGGTGGAAGAAGTACTGAGATATTTTACTCAAGTAAAAGTAGTAAGAATGCTCTGCCAAAAGTAAAAGTCCTGCATTCAAAATCTTACATAAAAAACTCACTTACTTCAAAATGTACTAAAACATATCAAAAGTAAAAGTACTCATTATGCAAAATGACCCCACTTAGATTGTTACTGTTAATTTACAATACTGTTATGTAGTTTAATGTGTAAGAATGCATAATAGGTTTTAAATGGATCTAATTGTTAGATAAATGTAGTGGAGTAAAAACTACAATATTTCCCTCTGAAATGTGGTGGGGTAGAAGTACAAAGTAGCAGAAAATGGAAATACATCAAGTAAAGTACTAACCTCGTCAAACAGGTTGTCAATGCTGGCTGATCTTTTGAAGATGCCGGCCAGGCCGCCTTTTTTCTCCTAAAACACAGATTCTTGTTATTTCTCTCACATGAATACTTTCAGAAACAAAAGAAAAATGAAAGAGAATCAAAAGTCAAAGACACAGCTGCTCCTGGGAGCACAGAGACTCAGACTTTGCTCACACTGGTTTTATGAATTTTCAAATGTAGGTATTAAAATTACTTTATGACATGTACATTGATGGACAATGAAAACACTTAAGAAAACCCACAAAGATGGTGGCAGAGGTTGTGTGTATTTTTATTTTTAAAAGGCAGAATGAGTAGGAATTTCCTAAAAACCAATGTATAGAATAGACTCAGACAAAAGTAATCCCTCTCAATCATCACTTATGACATACTAGAAGTGTGTGGTGGTGTCTGTATCTGCAGGGACCCTGCCCTCTGCCCATATTTTCTTTTTTCTTTTAATTTTGCTGTGTTTGGGACGTTTCTGGGCGTCAGCCTTTGGGCAGTGGGTGTGTAGGGCCGAGCCACAGAGCGCAGGGTGTGAGAGCTGGACTATAAAAACGTAGCAGCCAGGTGCGAGATCATAAGCACGCATCCAAGATGAAGCTAAGAAAATGGTGGACAGAGTGCAGAAAAAATGCAAATATAGCGAGGCGACACAGCAAGCAGAGAAAGCTTGTTCCAAAACGAGGATGCAAGACTGCGCTTCTGGTATCACTGACTACGTTTACATGCACACAATATTCCGGTTTTTGTCCTTATTCTGAAAAAAAAACCAATATTCCTACTGAGCTGAATATTCCACTAATATTCCCGTTTACGTGCAGCCGTAGTTTTTCACCTTTTTCGGAATATGCTGTTTACATGACCTATCAAATTCTGAATAATTGTCATATTCTGAATAATAGTGGAATATTAGTGTCCATGTAAACGTACTCATTGAGCCGGGGAGGAGGGGCCAAACCCCAACGGACAAATCCTGCTCATTCTGCCTTAAATCTGGTCTAGTTTTATGTCTTTTATGTACCATTTGCTTTTTATTATTTTGTGTGTTTTTCTTTGGTGTCTTGTGTGAAGCACTTTGTAACTAACACTACAAACAAAGACTCTTTTTATTACATGGAGATTTGAACACAGCCAAATGCAATGCACAACAGGAACAATGATAAGACAAACACAAGGATATCATGTCATCTAATCTAATGTTTGTGAACAGGTTTCAGTTCATGTTGACATGACGAGAGCAGCGACAGTGAGACAGAAAAATGTATTTCATTAAAAACTGAAGTACCTTTGTGACGGTGGTGAGATTCTCACAGCTCCCAGCTAACTGTTTTTCACTGTTCACCTCCAGCTCCTGAATTCAAACCAGAAAACAGTAAATAAAAATATCTACTCCATCATCCATAAGAGGAAATGTAATGACTAAATTAATCAAATCACAGTACCTTGTCTGCTGCAGCTCCCTCTGCTGGTTTCTGCGGCTTCTTAAACATGTTGCTAAAAATATTTTTCTCCTAAAACAGAAATTGGTGTCAGTGAACCCTCTAAAGGCGTTTAACCTACAAGCTGTCGCATTATACTGCTCACCTTAGTGGTGTTTCTCTCAGACAGGTCGTCGTTGCTGGCCGACAGCTCTTTCTGAGCCTCTCGCTCCTGAAACACAGAAATGGATGTTTTATGAAACGGGTGAAATTGTGTTGCAGAAACTCGTTGCACATCCAGGAAACACTCACTCACCGGTGACTCTGTTCTTTCTCCCGACGCTTTGGGAGTCTTTTTGAGGAGTCCGCTGAACAACCCTCCACCTTTCTCCTGTTGAAATAAACCAAGAACAAAAAGAGTATTTATTAAAGTATTTACAAATCAAAGTGCTGTTCTGATGAATCATCTTTGATTTTAAGGCACTGACCTGTTTGTTCTCGGCGGTGGTTGAGAGATCGCTGTCAGAAGACTCGTCCTGTAAAAGGTTTTTAAAAGTTGCATGAATTCTTTTAATCTTCACACTGATGAAAATGTGCACAACGTAAAGAAATACTGAATTTGCACCAGCAACTAATCACTCATCTTTATTCCTAATTTTCCACCATATTTGAATGGAAATCTGTAAGTATCCTGGTGATAGGGCTGCACAATTAATCGCAATTTTATCGAAAGCACAATAAGGACTAGTGCAATATCCAAATCGCAGGGGGGCGCAATATTTGTTAAAGGCAAAATATGTGTGAAAATACAATTTTCAATTAAGTGTTGTGGTGTTGCAGAGATGTCCTGGCCTACACATCATTTTCTACAGACTTAAGAAAAAACATCTTTGTTTGGTGCAGATCCTTGCAAAAAAAAAAAATCACACCATGATCATATTTATATATTTTTCAATGAAAATGAGAATAATGATGCAAAAATGATCATTCTCTCCAATATCATGAATATTGCAATTGCAATAACAGTCCAACATAATCGCAATTCGATATTTTCCTCATATCGTGCAGCCCTACCTGGTAACCAAACAGGTAATGAGGCTTTACAATTGAAACATTATCATAAAAGACTTCCAAGCATCCCTCAAATGTTGAAAAAACAAATATGAGGGTAAAAACTGTTGAAACAGGTCAACGAATGACGCTTTTACCTCCTCAGATTGAGCAGCTTCTGCAGGTTTGGGAGTTTTCTTGAATATTCCACTAAATATTCCTCCTTTTTCCTAAAAACATACATGTTCAGACAATGAGTGCTCTTAGTTAAGTTATTCAGGACCATTCCTGAATGATATTAAATTTTAAAAAAAAACTCACCTTTGTGTTGAGAGCTTCCCTGCTGCCTGAGAGTTCATCATCTTTTCTTTCCTGAGAAAAGGTAAAAACAATCACAACCTGTTAAACACAACAGACCTTCAACATTATCTTACACCCGGCACAAAGCAGCACAAAGTGGCACACAGCGACAAGTGTCATTGGTAGTTTCCAACCGATGCAGTTGTCATTTAACGCCCAGCGCCCCGGTTGTGTTAATAGCAAATGAGCTTGTGCTCCTCCGTGCGCCCATGGGTGTTGGTCTTAAAATGAGGTGTGTTCAGGCGCAGTGTTGGCGTGTTGCTATCTTGAGGCAGCAGAAAGCGTCTGCACCACTGATCTGGTCTGAAGTCTACAACGCAGTATTTTCCTGCGCAGATTACAGTTATATCTGCAGCCCCGCTGTTAATTAACATTCTGATTAATAACGGATGCATTGCAGGGGGGTGAAATAACACATAATTAATGAAGAAAATATTAATTTCATTTGCTAACGTGAATATAGCAGAGAGCAGGACGGAGGTGTCCGTGGCTGCTCCTCTGTGTTACATGAGGAAAAAGATGTCAGCAGGTAACAGCTTAGTTCTGTTTCCTGTCAAGTTTATTACTACATTGTTTTCATTTTGTTGCTTAATGTCCCACGATACCTGCTGCAGTGCAATAACTGTGTGCATGGAGACCTTTTACAATTACTTTTTACAATTAATTGTTTACAGTTACTGAAAGTAGGCTCTCTAATCATTAAAGTTAATCGTTTGCTCAGAAATTTCCTGGAGCCCAAGGTGAATAACAGTTCCACTGATGCCAGAGAGAGATTTCTTTTTTTTACAACCACACTGACCTTTGTGTTGGCAGCTTCAGACAGACTGTCATTGCTGGCTGAAAGATCTTTCTGTTTCGATAGATTTCCCTGAAACAACAATCAAAAACTGTCAGAAACAGAGCAGCAGGAAATGGTACAATGGATGACAAGAAAAGTATTTCAATGTATTTTCACTTTAACTGATCCTCCTGGATTATAGCATTTGACTGGCAGACGTACAGGGATCATGCATCACACTGGCTGCGCTCCACTTCGTCATGCTCACCTGACATTTTTTTTTACATAGTGGCAAGGGCAGGTGAGACGTTAAATGGAGTGCAGGTAGCAAATGACGTTGAATCTCTGTCAGCTGGTGGTAGAGATGCTGTGATAAACTTTAATCTTGTTACAGCTTGTAAGTGTTGGCATAGAACCTTTTGTTTAAATGTTAAGCTACTGGAAGCTAATATGAGTTTCTTTTTAGCAAAATGCTCGGAGTGAAGTTGAGTTCCCTCTGGTAAACAGTTACATGGGATACATCTCTAGGGCTTTTATTGTGAAAGTTAAGAACGGAAAGAGTGGATCTGCTATACGCTGCCTTTAGGTTGAAAGGAGTAATAAAGTTTGCAGCCCTTGTTTGGACCATAGACTGTAAATAGGAGCCTCCGTGTTGTTGTTTTATATCCCTCATCAGTAAACAACACAACGTGATTGGTTGATAACTCAGAAAATCATTCTGAAAAAAAAAAAAAAAGTCGCTTTTTCACTGTGTAATATTCGCATTCTGTGTGCAAGTACTGCAAGAAAAACAACAGTTCGAAAAAATATATTGACATGCAAATTAATCGCACGAAAAATGCGTGCCCAGTCTGTCAAAGCCTTTAGACAGCGTTTACAGAGCGCCGACATGGAGACTGTGTGTTTGAGAAGCTGTACCTCTCCAGTTGTTTTAGGAGTCTTTCTGAGGAGTCCACTGAACAAACCACCTTTCTCCTACAGAGCAACAGAAAACACAGTATTTTCTTTAATTTCAGAATTACAAACCTCCTTATCTTCCATCTATGGAGCTGCAGATATTTTAGCTCACACTTGTTTCCATGCTGGTGGTGACTCATGTGGTTTCAGTGGGTGTGTGCGGAGAATCTTTCAGTTAATGACAAAGACTTACCTTGATCTCCGACAGGCTGTCAGTGCTGGTGGAGAGTTCACTGTGTATCGACTCTGCACCCTAAACGAAACAAAAATGTTACCCAACCTGTGCGAACATGAACAATGAAACTGGTTACTGAAACAAAAACAGGAAATCAGAGGAACATGTTTACAATAATCTCATCATCGTTTCAAGCAGCTGTCTAACTATCTAAGTCTAACTGTCTAAGTTCATTAGATTCAAGGTTTCACATTAAAGTGGGTTATAAACCATTTATTAAATGTTCATGTATTGCTTATAAATTCTAAATAGGTATTAAGTGCTGTAGAATATTTCAAGGAAAGAAAGAAATTAAACACACAATGTCATTTTCTGCCACTAGGGGTCTCTCAATCAAAACAAAAGCCCTGTTTTTAGACATTTTTGTGCAGAAAGGTTACACATGATACCTTTAAGTGAGCTTAAACCTGTAAGATTTGATTAATAAACCCTGTTAGTACAACTTTTTGAAATACTAAAACCAGACAGGATTTCAGTCTGTTAAAAAAAGACACTGAAAGACAAACTGGCAATCAAATCTGTTGGCTTTAAGTTTTTTCAGTTAAACATCAAATTTAATTTTTCTTTTACTCTCCAACACTTTTAACACTTTCTCTAATAGGTTAAAAAACAAGGATGTCTGAAATTCTGCAAGAGCAACATGCTGCTGCACATTTTCAGTTATTTCAGTTACCTGGACAGGTGTTCCCTCTCCAGGAATCTTTGGAGATTTTCGGAGGATCCCGCTGAAAAATCCTCCTTTTTCCTGTTGACATCAGACAAATGAATTTACACCATCTGTCAGTGACTGTCACACAATGATATAATGATAATGCTGCCATTAAAATCCAGTCACTTCACAGATGAATACTTCTCACCTTTGAGTTTTCAGACAGATTATCATTACTGCCCGACAGATTATCATTTAGAGACTGTCGGTCCTGAAAGACAAAATTAACTGGTTCAATACGACCACTGGATTAAACTAATGATGTGACCTTGTTGGCTTTGTTAGAATCGAGTTGCATAATAAATCGTTTTTCAGCTACATCACCTCGTCAGTTTGAGCAGCTTCTGTTGATTTTGGAGACTTCTTGAACATCCCGCTGAATATTCCTCCTTTTTCCTGAAACAGACATGAATATGGCGCACGTGATCAGTTATGGATAAGATTTATTTTGGTCACGGTCAGGTCAATGACGGTCCTTTCTGCAGGACAATCTTGTAGCCTGTGTGTACACTGTAATTAAAAGATTAGTGTGCTATCACAAAGCTGCTCACCTTGTTGCTGTTTTCAGACAGACTGTCGCTGCTGGCAGACAGCTCACTGTGAACACTCAGACTGTCCTGAAACATCATATCATAGCAAAGTGAACAAACATGGCAGAACAAGACTAAATGAAAAATATGAACATGAACTGTTAATTTTTTTGATTTTTAGAAGCCATTTTTGTCACTCACCTGTGCAGGTGTCTCATCTGTTGTTTTATTGGATTTTTTAAGGATGCCAGAGAAGAAGCCTCCCTTTTCCTGTAATGTAACAGTTTATTTGTGATAATACAAATACAGATACACAGAACAGAACATACACCCACTCCACCATAAGGACACTGCACAACACAACAAAAAACATCTCAGAAATGAATGCATTTGTTCCCAGGTCCTCTGAAACCTAACGTGGGCCCCTCTCCCGTTCAGACAGATTTCCAGCCGACCAGACCCTGGGCGGACCAATCGCAACTGTTCTAATAAAAATCTAATACGGGGCGGGTTTGATACAATGACTGACAGAGGAGCGTCATGCTAGAATGTAGTTACCGAACGTAACTGGCATACTCCGTCCAGTGCCAAAGAAACACATTTTAGTGTACAGTTTAGCTGTAATTTGTTTGTGACCAGACCGCCATTTTTTCCTGCTTCCTCAGCACTACGTTGTTTCATTGCTCTGATTGGTTGTAGGTCTATCCAACTGCATCCAGAGGCGCTTTGGTCTGAGTGGTTAATAACGCCCCTCAGAATTTCTTTTGTATTATATGATACATCTCCAGTGGAATAATCTCTGCCACAGACAGAATAGGATGAAAACTTTTGATATAAACACACAGAAGTGAATACAGAGATTTCTTCGGATATTTGAGGTACATCTTTCAAATAATTTCATAACAGCAGCTGGATGTTTGGACACAAAATGTTTCTGGCAACACAGGAAACTATTTGACTGTAGTTTAACTGGGAATTCATATAAGAAAATATATTTAAATAAAAAATAGATTATTTATTGGTTTTATTTCCCTGTCTACTGAAGAAGGCGGTGGAAATCTGCCTATAGTGAAATCAGAAAGCTCATAGTGACACTGGGGGCCTTGATCAATCCTTGAAGATATGAAGATTAAACAGCTGGTCTGTTGAGATCACGCTTCATGAGCACAGCAGAGGAAAAAGGTTTTCTGAAGTACCCCCTGCAAAGCCACTAAAACAAAGACCTACCTTATCTTCTGCTCCTGAATCTTCAGAATCACTGTCTGCTTTGCTGAGCTGGCGATGGAATGGAAAAACAGTTAGTTAGAGGAGTTAGAGGCAATGAGAGACTGAAAAACGTATGATCAGAAAATGAGCAGAAGAGTTGATGTTACTGTCACAGCAGGAGACGATGATTTCTCTTTGGGTGTTTTCCTGAACATTCCAGTAATCAGACCTCCGATGTCCTGAACAAAAGTTTGAGAAAAATAATCTAAAGACAAGCTGCCTTCCTTCCTTTAACAAAAAATGAGAATGTTGAATACTGTCTTCCCTGTTTGCCTGCAGACATTTTAAGTGCACACTACACTTTAAAATAATGTGTTAAAAGTGTACACTGAAAACAGTGTTACTGCATGGCTTCTCCAGTTAACAACACAGTTTTTTTTATTGTGCATTAAAAAAGGAAGACCACCTGGTGGTTTTCATTTCAGCACTTTTAAAGTACTCTGATTTTCAAAAGAATACATTTTTCACTTCCACTGTTCCCTGTCACTTAAAATATCACAACAGTGACTGAATAATGATTTTGTTTGTCTGGAAAAAGCAGAAGCAGAACTGGTTTGTTAACATGAGCGGAGTCAATCAAATACTGTTGTTAAACTCTCACCTGTTTGGGTTCTGCATTCTTTTCCTGCTTGTTTTTTTCTGCGGATTGTTCCTTTTCTGACCCGGCTTCCTCCGTGCTGGGATCTGGACTCGGCTCTCTGCTTGCCTGAGAGATGAGTCAGCAATCTTCAGCACAATATGATCATCCTGAATTTGTTAATTAATACAACCAGACAAGAGAAGACACTAGCATTTAAACTATGTGCTTAAATAAACAATATGTGAAATAAACATATCGTGAAGACACTCTTTTTTGAGTTAGTTGAAAGAGAGTATCGTTAAAAAACTGCTATTTAAAATGTAACTATCATTCTCTTTTTTTTCTTTTTTTAAATGGTGCCTTTTGTGTTCAGTTCAATTTTCAATTTGTTCAATAAAAAATGTCAGCAATAACTTCCTTTCATTTTTTAAAAATCCAACAAGCAATTTGTTGTATTTTAGCAGAATACTAAAAGCAGCAGAAAGGCAGAACTGATGACCTGATAAACTGTTTATTTATCGCAAGTAATATCGTTATCGCAATATTCAACACCGTTATCATGTATTATAGGTTTTCCTCATATTGTGCAGCCCTACTGACAATGCAGAATGATGAAAGCTGCCTTCAGACTTCTTTACTTTATGTGACAATCAGTAAAAAAATAATAGGATCAAATCATTCACAAGGATTCATCCAGGCAGTCTGAGCATTTGATATCAAAATGCATATTTTTAACCACAGACAACTCATTTAAATATCTTAAAAATGAAAGCGATCCAGGTTCCATTAAAAAGAAAATTAAACAACATAAGTAATAGTACTTATATTATATAGTTCACCAGTAGACCCGTAAAATAAAATACTGCAGCCACCACCAGCAGAAAACACCAAACCACACGGTGCTTCATACCTTTGGTGACGACTTGATTTGCAACCCTTTCATTACTCCCTTCAGGCCGCCCTGTCGATCAGTCACATGTCACAAACCAGCTGATGACATCAACAGTTGAACATGAACATGCACACGCACACGCACACACATACCGGTTTACTGCCAGGAGCCTGTTTGGCCGGGACATCGTCAGTTTTTTTCTCTTTGTCGTGGACCACGTAAGTCTGAGGAGGAAAGAAAAATCAGTCGACAACTGCTAATTAAAAGACCTGCAGTAAAAAAATACACCTGCTTTATACATCTACTGTGCAGACGGGCTCTAAAACAATGTATATTTTCATGTATATTATGTTTATCCCATGACACATGTTTATGCTTAATGTGTCTTTTTTTTCTTCTATTTGATAATTATGAGACTCTCTTTCATTGATCATCGACTGAGTCATGAACTGCAGCTCACATGCGATGCACACCTACTGTATGTCTAAATACACACCTACTGTATGTTTAAATACACACTTTAATGTGTGTACACACCCACACACACACTCAACTGCCACCAGGAACCTGTTTAGCTGAAGCACTGTCAGTGTTTGAAACATTTACATACATTTGTATTAATTTTTAAATATATTTTACATGCATTAATTACATGTACTTAATTATCTAAATAAACACAAACTTTCTAGAAGTCAAAATAAGCCAACATGGATTCAGGATTTGACCCAGTTGTTGATTTACTGGTGAAACAAAGTTAAACTGAGTTAAACTGACTACAAAAAACTTTTTAAAATGTGTGATGTTTTGAACAGAGCCTCATTTGTATTTGGTGAGTGTTCATGGTATAATTTACTATATTTATTTATAATTTAAGGTATTCAGTTATAACAAAATATGGACTCAAAGCAAAACAACTCTACTTCACATCATGATATTAATAACACCATAACACCCTGCTGTGTTATTGCATACATAATGGCAGAACACAAAAAGTATACACTACAGTGATGCAATAAACCTGTTGAATATCATAAGCATAAAAATAAACATATACAATACTGCTTTGTAATTTACAGTGCAGAGAAAAGCTGCAGGTGCATTTCTTACAGTGAACGAAGGTGTTTTCTCTTTTTGGCTCCGTCGAAACATCCCAGTCAGGGCCAACTGATCTCTCTACAACAACAAAGCACATGTCAATAAAGAGGAAGACATTTTATAAATTAGGTCAGAGGTGCCAGTTAATGAATCCAGCTGCAATACCTGTTTGAAGTCCGCTTCATCTTTGGGAGCTTCTGATTGGCTCTGATGAGGAAGAAGAAGGACACTGACTCAGAAATGTATAAAAACAAGCGAGGAGGCAACCTGATAGCTGAGTGGTTATGGCGCATACCACATGGGCAAAATGCACTGAGCAGAAGGAATTTAATAAAAAAAGGTATTATGTGTATTTTGGGGGGAAACATGGATGCTTCACACACATCTTCAACCCGGCAGTAGAAGATCTAAACTATCAGCACAGTTTCAAGATTAGTGTCACAGTATCTGACCAAATGTCTCCCCTTCTGTTCCTGAGTTATGGCCTCGAATAACAGACAGAAAAGTGTTTCTGCAGAACATTATGATGTCACAGTGAAGTTGACCTTTGACCTTTTGGATATAAAATGTTATTACTTCAACATTTGTGTGAAACTTTGTTATAATTAGCGTATAAATAATGGCCAAAAAACACGTTATGTGAAGTCATAGTAATCTTGACCTTTGACCTCCAGTTCATTCTTGAGTCCAAGTGGACGCTTGGTCCAAATTTGAAGTAATTCCCTTGAGGTGTTCCCGAGATATCAAGTTCACAATGGGATGGACGGACAACCCGAAAACATAATGCCTCAATAAAATATATAAACAATATAAAAAAACAAGCGAGGAGGAATGTGAGATTTCCTTGTTTTTATGTGTGTGTGTGTGTGTGTGTGTGCC
>JAOVVB010065617.1:0-14173 GCA_028570985.1 Heterobranchus longifilis | reverse complement strand
CCCTTTTATGGTACTTTATACTTACTCCACTACATTTCAGAGGCAATGTTGTACTTTTTACTCCACTATATGTATTTCATACCTTTAGTTACTTTGCAGATTCAGATTAATAATGCAAAAATATAATTAACAAATACATTATGATGTATTATTATGTATAAAGTTAAGACTTGACTGCTACCTAGATGTGCATAGTAAAAAAAAATCCCCACATTTACCAGCTTCAACAATAAAGTACATACTAATGCATCAATAATTATAATCCAGTAGGCCTACATTAATCTGAAAGGGGCCATTCTGCAAAATAAGCACTTTTACTTTTTTACTTTAAGTATATTTTGATGCTCATACTTTTGGACTTTTACTAAAGTGAGCTTTTGACTTGTAACAGAGTACTTCTACACTGTGGTATTGCTACTTTTACTTAAGTAAAATATAGGAGTACTTGTTCCACCACTGAATATTGACAATTTATATTTTCACTTTATATAGGATGATTAGCTACACAGGCAGCTATATGGATCATGGGTAAACTCTATTCAGACATTAAAACAGATGAGGATTACTGAAGTCCATTAAAGATTTTCAATGGGACTCCATCTGTGAATGAATATGTTTGTTTCAGTTTACTTAAATATGCAGCTATCTGCAGAGAGGGTAACTAAAAATATTTCCATTGCACTTAAAATCCAGTGCACAGCTCTTGAGCCTGTGCACTTAGGGTACCGAGCAACATGGGGAAACAACAGCAGTGTGATCCACCACATAGAGCAACTCCCCCCAAAATCTACTCCCAAAACATCTACTAGTGATTTCTGCACATTTGCCAGCAGCCTGCAGATCTGTGTGCGTAATCGCCTCAGCTCGAGCTCAGCCCTCTGCTGCTCCACACGCTACATCAGCTGATCCGTCACGTGGTCTGGTGTCGTGGGTCACACTTTTCGCAAAATGGAGTTGTGTGAGTCCGTGCAGAGGGGGCTGCAGTCTCTAGCCGACCCGTCGTGCTTCGGGCAGAGCAGCTACCAGGTGCTGGTGGACGTGTCTTTCCGGAGCCTGCTGTCCTCTGCGGCCGACCCCGGAGTCCTCGGTGAGCTGCCGCCTCTCGCTGCTTTTGTCTCCGCCGCTGCTTCCGGTTTCCCTCCGTGTGGATGTGTGGAGGAGCTGCCTCGATGTTTTCGGATTTCTGCGGCGCCGCTGCATGCTGCGAGTTGCGCTAACCCGGATTCTCCGTGTTTATATTAAGATGTTTAACGAGGCGCAGTGTTTCCTATCAGCTGGGCTAAAGCTTTCTGCTGCCTGTTTTACATTCAGCAGCAGCCACACGGCCACTCGGGATGCCCTTTGTCATTTAAACTGCCATCAAGTCTACTCGGCATATTACAAAGACTATGTTAGACTATTTAAATCACCATTAGTCAAAACTGATCACGGAGACGCGTTTGATTGTTCGCTTTAACCGCTCATAGCAGATCTTTAGCAACGCCCCGTGTACTGATCATTTTTGATTTAAGCAGTAAATCTAAATTATGCAAAATGACAGCAGACTTGGCTACCTCATGCAATAGTTAGTCTACAGCTCCTACTCTGTCATGGCTGCTTGGGTTGTTTTCACACACCATGTGCATGTGTTGGCCCAACTTCTGCAGCATTCCGTCTCTTTATAATGGCAGAATTATATAGAAAGTGAAATGTTCACCATACAAACAAACAAAGGACCACTGGCTGATGCAGCTGAGGGGGGCATTCACATGCAAATCATCATTGATTTCCATTCTGCACGTCAATCTGGAGAGCACGAGTATGGATCGCAAATGTAGGCAACATCATTTCTAGGCTATACCAATCAAACGCGTCTGTTGTGTCCTTAGAATAAACCTGCAGAGTGCATCACCGTGTGTTTGTGCTTCCAGATCATCCAGAACTGAAGCAGATCGACCAGATCCTGCTGAAACAGAGTCACACTGCAGCGACCACCTTCATACTGGAGGTGGTCAAACAAAACGCAGACAAGTCGACGATAAGGTAGGCGATCAGACTGGAGGTTTACTGTAACATGCAGACTGTGCTGTTGTAGCCTAACTCCTACGTGCTAAAAAATAGGCTCATTAGTTGTCAGTATATGAAAATTAGGGCTGCCTCCCTTAGTCGATTTTTGGTCCTAGTCGTCTTTAGTCGGTTAGACTTTTTAAAAATGTTTTTTTCATGCTGAATGACTTATTTCCATGAAATTTATGGGGCACATCTCTGGTAAACACAAGATTTTGAAGTGGTGCTTTTGCATGATTCTTTGTGGAGAAACTCAGTTTTACAGATCTGTCGATTAAATCAACTAATCGATTAGTCATCAAAATCGCATAAGTGTTAGTCAACTAAGAATTTATTTATTCGAGGACAGCCCTGTAATGAAAATTATGCTCATGTCACTCAGTGTGACAGGAAACATGTTGATTGATAGACTATTATATTCATATTGTGTGCATGTTTCTAAGGACACTAATGTGACCTGCTGGTTGCATCTCCCAAGAGATCATGAGCCTATACGCGATCGCAACAATAAATTGAATTAATAAAATATGTGAAATATTGTCTTATTTCCTGTAAAACTAGAGGAAACTATAAAACAGCAAAAATATTGTCATTTATAATACTGCAAAGCAATGTGATTCACAGGAGGTCATAGTTTTGTTATTGAAATTAGTGAATTAGCTGCTGTCCTGAATGTGTGGCATATGTCCCAGATGTGTGTAACCAGTGGGAAATTAGCTTTTTAAAATGTGAATCTGCCAGCTCAGATACATACTCAAATTCACCAGCCACTCAATAGTTAATCATTATTTTGTGTCTGAAATCTAGCAGCCACTTTCATATTTTACCAGCATTTGGCAGGTGCTAATTTCATATCCTGTGTAACTATGGGATGTCCTGCTTATACCAGCAGCAATGTTCCCACAGATAAACAAAGGGCCAAGTTATTGTTAGATTTTGTGAATTAGCAATATTAAGCTTTAAAAAAATTTTTTTTTTAATTGTCTGCACATTTTATGGAACAGCATTACATTTGACATATTGGTCTGAGCAGATCGGTGGATGCTTATTATTAAAATACTGTTTCTCACAATTGACCATACGTTGCCTTAACGTTTAGCTTTTTAGTCAGAAAAGGGGAAGATGATATTGTGATCATCACAGTTGGGTCAGGATATAGAAGATTAACACTCAAGTACTGAATGTGTGCATGTGTGTGATCATCCAACAAACAAGCACCAATAATAGCTGAAGAATCATTTTGACTTCTAGGAATGTATTTATTTTCTTCTTTACTCCCTCAAAAAACATTTATCCACATTCTAAAACTGCATATTAACTTTGACAATAGAGACATCAACATTCACTCATTCTATGGGACTTAAAGCACTGATGGATTTGTTCCCCTGTAGTCTCCTATCTTTTCTTGGAAAGGGGAAAAAAATACATGGGTTACAATTATAACACCAGTGCAAAGTTGTCCCAAAATATGAAACATGTATTTAAAAAAGACACTGTAAAGTAAATGTAGTTTTGTGAAATCTAACTAAGGTTTTGTTCTTGCAGCTCCTGCCTCGAAGAACTCACATTCAGTGCAGAGAGAATAGAAATATTCTATAGCACACATCAGGTAACAGTTCATAAAATATTGCATTTATATTAAAAAAATAAAAAAAATAAATAATGTATAGTCTTGAGGCTTACATGCCCATAACTCATTGATCCATGTTTTGTTTTACAGAAACATAAAAAAGAACTGGAGCGTCTGTTAGCAAGGTAAGTGTGAAATGCTTCGAGCTGTCAGTGGTGAAGAGATTTGTGGATATTTGTATGTTATTTTTGAGTTGTTTTATCCAAACTGAACATCTCTCCATAATAACATAATTTTTTTTTTATTATTAAAAAAGATGTACATTAAACACCCATTGTCACACACATACACAAGCACATTGCACCTAATTGGTGGTTCATTGATGATCACAAACTGAAGGTGAACGTTTTTCCAATTTTTCTTCGCCTCCATATCACTAATAATGATCAATGGCATGATTAGGTGAAAAAAAAACAACGCACGAATCAACATGATATCCAGTTCAAATAGTTTTGACGCAATCTTAAAGAATGTGATTGGATTTACCGAAATCGAGGGAAGAGCAAGCAAGTTGTTGCTTCGCCCCAGTGAGCAGAGAGGGTCGACAGCGAGTGTGATTAATTGCAATGTAAATGCTGCTTTATGACGCGCCATAAACAAACGCTCTTTGTGAAAGCAACACTTTGTCTGCAAACCGATTTAGAACAGTTGCAAACACATTGTCAATTCATATAACACACGAGAAGTATTTTAATCTCATAAAAAATGTACTACACAAAACTGTGGGACATGTGGTTAAATAACATATGTTCTATTCGTTAAATACTGAAGGATCCGGCTAAAAAGCTCACATGAGATGCATTTTCAGAACACATTTATACTTTTCTATAATCTCTACTTAATCAAGATTACAACAAAGTCTTTTCTGCGTCTCTCCTCCAGCATAGGAAGGAGTCCACCTCACATTAACGACGCGTCATGGCGTCTACAATACCACGTGAAGGTACATTAAACACATTTTGGAGCACATTTTGTCATTTTGGTTGCACAATTTTCTTGCGCCAAACTAACATGTTGTTTCCCCATCAGAACAGTCAGGTCGATAAGGTCAACGAGCCTTTCTACTTGATTTCATTGAACACTGAGGTAAGAATAACACGCTTATGCCTCAACATGCATGGATTTTCCTCCATGTGTTTGGTAAGTTTCTGTGCGTAAAACAACGATCGTGTTTGTTCCATTTGTTAGAATGAAGGATCCTCGGAAGATATCAACTTCACCTGCACAGCGGAGCAGCTACAGGTAGATGGAGGATTTGTATGCTGTGTTTCAATCTACGTGCTCGTCATTTGTATTCCAGAGTTGGACCGTCTTGCAGTTGCATCATAAGCTTTTACGCGCCACATTCAGCCAACCTATGAAGGGGAAAAAAATTAAAGAAGTCGACTCACTGAGCTGATTGCTACAGGGCAGTTTCCCTCCAACTTACAAAGAAAATATTAAACTGTATCATTATATCTGCGCGTTCTCCATAATAAATGAACGGGATTTTTCTGCGCGTGAAATGGATTTCCATCGCTGCAGCCAAACATTAAATATAAAATAAATGGAAACAGAACCCGATATGATGCTAAATTGATCTCGTATAAAAATAAGAGCTATATATATGGGCATTATGCATCATCACTGAAGCCTTTATATATAGATTATAAAGTTCCAGTATGACCTCGGCTGTTTGAAGCGTTGTGTTTATAATGAGGGCTGACCTGCATTTAAATCAAGTGGGCTGCAATCAGATTCACGATGCAAAATATTTGGTGAATTCAGTTCGGACATTCAGTCCAATGTAATTCAGTGTCAAGTCAGACTGGGGAAAAAAATCTGAACGCATACTCGTGTGTGTTTATAATGCGTATAGGCTAATTCATAGCGTAAATGTTATATTTTTAAATTGGTATTTTCGGTTATCTCCGCCGGACAGATTCCTATTGAAAATGATCAATGGCTTCTTGTTTCCAGGATTTGGTGGGAAAGCTCAAAGACGCTGCCAAGAGTGTGGAGAAAGCCAGTCAGATGTGATCTCGGTGTCCAGTTTCTTCGCCTTTTCTGCACCACAAAGCACTGAACTTCAGCAGTTTCCAAGGGCATTGCTCGACTCTTTATAGCTTCTTTTGTACCTGAGATTGACATGACCTGTATGCATGTGAGACAATGATCATTCCAACGTGTGTGTTTGAATTAAAACAGAAAAAAAAATCTCATCCACCTTGTGCTTTGAATAATTTCACGGCTTGATGTGCTCACAGTGATCCACATTGTCTTTAGAACTTTGGTGGGGAATTTTTTTTAATACAGTTGTCATTGTCATATGGCAGTATTTCGTTTGAAAATTGAGCCAGTAACTGGTAGGCATGTGTTTTGTCAACCCTGAATAGGATTTTTGCCATTGTTTCATGACAGCAGTGTATTTTGTTTCCTGCAGCATTTGTTGCTACAAGCTACGGCTTTTTCTGGAGGACTCTGGCTGGTGGGAGACATTTATAAAAGACTACAGCAGATCTGTTTTTTGGGGGGTTTTTTTCGCTCTAAGAACTTTGCTCCCCTTTTAGACTTTCTTAAGCTTTCTGCATTCACCTCCACTGATGAGAGTTTAAAGCTCCTCAGCTGAAGCACCACAGCGGCTCAGATTCCATAAACATCCGAGATGCCTTCATTTTCTGCGGCGCTGGCTGAAGCATAAAGACTCCAATTCATCAAGTGGAAGTTGCGGCGCATTTCTTTTTTTTTGCAGATGTCAGGACAGCCTGTGACAAAGGTTTGACACCAGAGCCATTTGTCACACGGACGTGTTTTAACCAAGTGCGTGGGTCTTTTAAAGCAACGATGAACAGAGATGAATAAGGTAGCTGCCTGGTGCTCCAATAGACTGCGTGTGAGTGGATTGAAGCATTTTGACGGTCAAAACGACACGAACGCGTGCTGCAGTTATTTTTAACATTAGAGAGACGAGGGCACACTATCAATAGCCCACTCTAGACGCCCCTAATCATAGTGTCATCTGAGTGAAAGTAGGGTAAGTGCATTGATTGTTCCTTTTCGAGCTGAAAAGTGTATCAAACTGTGTGAATGTGTATTATGGGTTATTTTAAAGCATGCGTCATAGCCTACATAACACCAGAATACACCGACAGTAATTTTTCTGCGCCCTTAAGCAGCTGCCTGATGTCCTTTCAGCTCAAATAAAGCACAAACAGCTGAGTAGTTTGTATGATTTGGTGGTTACAAGGCTATTAAAATGTAGCCTACGTGTGTGTGTTTTGTGTGTTATTTTATAGCATGCTTATTAGATTGGGAGAAACAGCATACACCGACAGTAATTCCTAGGCACCCTTAAGCAACGAGACCACGTGACCAAATGCGGGGCGGTCGAACTACAAGCCATTTTGGGGACGGTGTCAGTTTCCACGGAGCACACACACACTGCTGCATTTTACTGGGGGTTGAAGCGGATATTTTGGAGGCAAAGTTATCGGTGCCGAAGGAGCCTTGCCGAGCCGAAACCGGAGGACTGGGCTCTCTCGAAGCCGCGGATCGGATACGCTCAGAGCACGCAAGCGGCGAGGAAAAGAGGAGTTTTATTCGCACATCTGAAATGCGCTCCGGTCCGCCGTGCGCTCTCCGCCACTGACAGCGTCTGCAGCCTGCTTCAAGATGGCGGCTCGGCTCCTATTCATTTTCTGCTGATCGCCTCCCAACTTTCATTGTCTATTCGCCTCAAGACCCACCGTTTCCCAGCCGAGCCTCCAGGTATGTCTTATTCGATATCGTCTCTAACTAACGGGGGCTGAAGGAGAGGTTTGGGGTGGGTGCTTTTGTGTTTTTCTACGTACCGATCCAGCGGTGGATGTGGAGCTTTCAACGGCGGCTGCAGCGATCACCGACGTGGAGCTCCGTGTGTGTCTGCGCACCACTTCTTTTTTTGCAAAATATGTTCCCCGCTCGGGCACGAACGCGAATTAAGATCCACGCGCACCCAACGTTGCATGATCTACTATTCAGTCATCTGTCTGTATAAGTTGATCGCGGTCGGGGTTTGCATTGCGTCGTTTGGATTTATGTAAAGTGGGAGATCTCAGGCGAACCAGGCTGTGTTGGCTGAGACGCTACAGCAGCAAGTGCTCCAAACGGTCCTTCTGTGTTCATATTTCCACACAGCGTGTTTATTTTATAGAGTTGGGATGTGTCGGGTGTTGGGATCAGGGTGTTGTGTTGCTTTTGGGTGCATTTGACTAAATGTTGGATTTATTAACTTAACTTGGATTGCTCCCATGAATGTGACAAAGAGGCAAACCATTTCAACTGTGCATAAATGTTTCATAACGGCTGCTTGGTAAACACTGGATCATCGTTAAACATGCACTGCGGCTGTTTATGTCTTGGTGTGTGGTTATCACAATTAAGAAGGATGGTTGGGTTTTTGAGAAATTTAGGAAAAATGTGGGCGACACGTCGGCCAGGATACAAAAGACTGGTTGTGTCTCGTAAGCAGCCAAAGCATCGACAGTTTGACTTTATTTTATATAAGCTATGGTGAGCACAGGCTGTTTGTTTGTTGACATACAAGCTCATTATGGATTTCCATATTTTCACCTCCATACGGCTAAATGCTGGCGCACTGTGTGGCTCTGAATCTGGTGCTACAGGACAGGCAAATATGATCCAGGGCTTTTGCCTCTTGGGGGATAAAAATTATCATTTTACTCATGAATGCTGTTGGGCATCATGTGTGTGCTTAATGGGTTAAAATTAATGTATTTTCCGCCACTCGGGTTTGCAGGTTGACAGCGTCACAGATCTGTGAATATATGTCATATAGCCCCTGTGTGGTGTACAGTGCGTTATGAGCATAATTTAACACCAAGCCAAAGTTATTCTTGTTTCTATAAACTTTTATAAGTTTCAGCCATGTGGTCAATTAGGAATCTCCGGTTATTTATTTCAAG
Organism: Heterobranchus longifilis; assembly: GCA_028570985.1. Taxonomy (NCBI): domain Eukaryota; kingdom Metazoa; phylum Chordata; class Actinopteri; order Siluriformes; family Clariidae; genus Heterobranchus; species Heterobranchus longifilis. Next base: position 5,554 of record JAOVVB010065617.1, on the reverse strand, counting down.
ATTTTCTGAGTTGACTGACAGCGGTTAATATGAGGTCTTGGTTTTTCCCATTGCCGGTTTTAATTGGGTTATTTCCAGCTGCTGCTGATTTACGTGTAAGGGGAACCTTTACAAGAGGAACTGCTCTCGTTTGGGAATAAATTATGTTTGGGTCATTGCAAGAAGCGAGGGAAAATCTCCTAATTTGTTGTTGCTTTATTGAGGGAATTATAGATTCGGTAGCGGTTCTGAATTATGATGATGTGTTATCAACACCGGCTCCATAATTAAACATATCTGTCCATATGAAAAGAACATAGGCTGTGTGATTGGCTGCATCTTAGAGGCTATGTTTCTTTATCCATAATGGGAATCTTGAACAGTCTTGATTTAGTGTCTGCTGGTTGGTTTCATTTAGCAGCATTCGTTCTCACTATGAAGAAACTTATTTGGATTTGTGGTGATTGACTTGAAGTCTTATAAAGTGAGCATGCAGCTCTCACGGGACAGAGGGAGAGCAGTTGTCCAAACACCAGTCAATCGATTAATGGCGCAACAGGCTCCCTGCATATATGACATTATCCATCATTATCCATGTGTGGAGTCGCTGCAGTGATGTGTTCGGCCAGGAGCTGCCAGGAGAGGTCTGCTGGAGCACTAAAACCAGCCGGGACTCATGGTGCCGGCTGTGGCTCCATAATATAACAGTTAGAGCTGGACAGGCTGGCTGTCATCCAGTGAAAGAGGATCACCTCCTCCAGTCTATAGCATACATTTAGACTTTTAATGACTGCTGTTTTTATTTCTTCAAATGGCAACACAGGGTTCATGATACCATTATAGCCAAGCTTTTATTAATACGCGCAAATTTAGATTATTGTTTTCCAACCTTCTCAGATAACCTACATCTGCCTCATAGCTCATAAATACTGGATGGATAAAATGGAATAACCTAACGATGATATTTTGGCAGTTGAGGACTTAATTCACCGTTTGAGTTTAATGTGGTGTGTTATAACCGGGCTTGTAAAGTTAGATACCCATTGGCACAAAGCATAAGCAATGTTGACGTTTATTAAAGGGACTGTGTGTTACTTTAGTTGATAATGGCGCAGAATAAATATGATCCAGTGTGCGCTTCAACTTCAGCAGGCTGCTGTCTGGCCATGTTGGTGCTGCACGGTGGTTATCGCGCACACGCCGTGAGAAACACGGCGCAAAGCGAAGCAGAATAAAACTGAGATTATTCTCCGAGTTGGACCCAGATCCTCCGTGTGGTCCATAAAGATTTGAGGATCCCATGTAAACGCGTCGGGTACTGGTTTAATTTGCCCCCTTTCGAAGGAAACCCCGCAGCCCGTTGAACCGATACGAGCTTTTTTTCTTCCACAAAATGGCAGCCGTGCAGTCGGCAGCCTGGCAGTCCAGCCGCTGTCTGTCTGCGCGCAGGGACGGGGAGCCTCCGGTCCCTCCTCATACTCCCGCTCTGCACACCGGCAGCTCGCCGTGTTGTTGTTGTTTTGGTTAGAGATCCTTCCTTGTTCTGGTTCTGGCGACCAGCCATGTGGGCTAAAAAGCAAAAGGAGTTGCCATAGAAACGCTCAGGTTTCCCCATAGCCCGTACGGTGTGGCACACCTGACGCAGCGAATGGGTGTCTCCTATCATCCCGGGGCGCCACAGACCCCGTACCTAATATTATTTCCCACCAAAATTTCTCAATTTCGGATGAACGTCTGGTTATAAAGTGGAGCGGCCACAAACTAAACATCCATTTTTATTGAGAGATAGGCTATATTATGAGACGCGGACAAATTTATTGTGAAGGGCAGCCTACATCAGTCTTTGATGATTAGTTGTTCAGATTTGTTTTTATAATTGTTAGCCTATATGCTTCTGTCTCGGCTCTTGCTCTCTACAACTACAATTTCAGTCCATTACGACATAATTAAGTGCCGCAGTACGCATGTAACATCAGATTATCCAACCCTTCCGATTTTGCAGAATACATCCAAATCGGGACTCATGAAACCCAGAATATTCTGTATATCCCATCATGGCTCTTTTTTTTTTTATCTGAAAAAGCTTGTGATTAAAGCCCGTGTGTGTTTCGACCTGCCCTGCACTGTTCCTCTGATGTTGCCATGTGTTCAACCATGTTGATTTAAGATGAAGGAAGGAGAGGAGCGCGGGGCTCCATCGATCTCTCAGTGGAAGTGATTGATTTATGATTATTCACTGCGGCTCAGTCAGGTGACTCTGTGCTGCTGCTGCTGCTGCTGCCTACTATCAATCTGCCAGCGAGCTTCTTCCCCTTTGGTTATTATTGGATTAGCATAAAAGATGATGTTGCTTTAACACAGTCAAACAAACAGCAGCCTTTGTTCCAAATGGTCTGCTTGGCGTTGTAAACGAAACCTGCAGCCCTCCGATGCCTCCTCGCCGGCCATGCATGCATTGTTTTGACTTGCTCTTTTCCCCCTCCACGCAGGATTGTTGTTCCTTTCTCTCAACATGCATCGGACCACCAGGATAAAGATTACTGAGCTCAACCCTCACCTCATGTGCGTCCTGTGCGGAGGATATTTCATAGACGCAACGACCATCATCGAATGTCTTCACTCATGTGAGCAAACTGACAAAAACAATGGCTGCTTTTTCTTTGTAGTTGGGCGAAATATTAGCATGTTGTTGTGCCTGTGAGAATATGTTGGAATCTTCCTGACATGTCTCCCTGCACGTTTAAACCGTCAATGCTGCAAAGGAGATGTCTTTTTAACAACACGTCCTTAAACCAGATGTAGCTTTGCCAGTGTAGATTCAGGATATCCTTTCATCTGATATTGACAGTTTTTTTCCTGTTTGCAGTTTGCAAGATGTGCATTGTGCGCTACCTGGAAACCAGCAAATACTGTCCCATCTGTGATGTACAAGTGCATAAAACCAAGCCTCTGCTCAACATTAGGTGAGAACTGTGGTTATTTAATTTTCTCACTGCATCTTTTTTTTCTTCTCAGTTACCTTTTATTGTTTTTTTTCATATAGATTTGTATATATCATTTTATTATTTAGGCAAGGGAATCTTTTACTTAGTTTTGCAGAGTAAACACACTCTCCCTTGCCCCTCATCATGGGTTGAATTTATGCACCTTAGTATGCTTTTTGTGTTCTTTCTAATATATAAATATTTTGTTTTCATGCATTGGTATAATGTTAAGCAGCTACGACAATAGTTTGAACATTTTTTGTTTCCTCTTTGTGGTTTTCCCCTTTGTTTCCCTACTGAGCAGCTGGATCAGCCACTGATTGGTTAAAATATTCAGACAGAAGGAACACTTGCATAATATATGTGAGATTTTCCACAGCCTTGAATACCAGTTACAAATGTCTATTAGTGCTGGGCCATATGACCAAAATCTTTTATCACTGAATTTCACAGAATATTCTGGCGGTTTCACAGTATATCACTTTTTAATTATTATTTCTTTAATGACTGGGCTTTATTATAGGTTTATAGTGGCTTATTCTACTGTCAGTAGTACACAGTATATAAAAACATGTCGTTCAGTGGTGTAATTTTATAAATGTACAATTTTTAGTGTTACAAATTGTTTATGTGTCACAAATTGTTGTGTGCCGTGGTGTTCTGTCCTGTTAAAGAGAGTTAGTTGTGGGTTATTAATTGTTAAAAGTTATAACTGTTAGTATGAAGGGTATGCAGTTAATAGGGGTTCCATCTCAATACACTCACTGCTTGCCACAACCGTAGTGTTCTTCACGGTGAACAATATTATATATTTTGCTGAGTTACAGCAATTGCTTCAGCTATGGCGGTTATATGAAAAAAATCATATGAGAAATTAAAACCAGTATATCAGTTTATCTACTATACCGCCCAGCACTAATGTCTATTGAATGTGTTGCATGCAGGCTGTTTGTGCTGCAGTGCAATAAATTAGAATTTATATACTTTGCAGTGATGAGCTCTTCTTCTTCTTCTTCTTGTTCTTCTTGTTCTTCTTCTTCTTCTTTCCATCATAGGAATGATTCAACCATCTGTATCAGTTTCTTTTCTAGCTTTAACTGCAAATGTTGAGGATTGCAGTATCTCAATGACTTGACTGAAGTTTCTCTTCCTCTAGGTCTGACAAAACTCTACAGGACATTGTGTACAAGCTGGTCCCTGGCCTCTTCAAAAGTAAGAGCGCGACAGTCAAACCATGCCTGTATCTGCCATGTGTTTACTTTCATTCTGACTCTGCATCTGCACACATTCTCTAGCTTTCTTTTGATCAGTCGTTTCATTTATAGTCAGCAGTGTTAGGACACCACAACAACTGTGTTGTCACTCCTGCAAATATAAAGTGAAGAAATAAGAATGTATACAATTCTAATCAATTCACCCACCCCCCCAAAAAAGAAAAAAAGTTACACATATTTATATTTAAATATGTTTAGATTTTCAGTGTTTTACAATGGTGCTGTCGTTGCTGAGCTGAGATCTTATACCGTTGTTGTCATCACGTGTTTTTTTTTTTTGTTGCTTTGCTGCTTTTTTTTTCCATGTTATTTTGTACATGCTGTTGATCAAAATAGATCTGGCAAAACTCAATTTGTTTTATTGCCAAGTCTCATATATATTTCACTCCTAAGGAAGAATATTCTGATAAAATGGATGTGGAAGTTTTTAGGCACATGCTATTTCTGCTGTATTGAAATAACCCATAATGTCATGTTACCAAATGTATCAAATCAAACCATTAATTTTGTGAGTTGTTACATTCCAACCTGCCACTATTCTAATGCAATTCATCCCATTGTGTTATTTAAGCACTGTATTTCTGTGAAAACTGAGAAAGTGATCAGACTTGTAATTGCTTGTCTTCCTGAATATCCTCAGATGAAATGAAGAGGAGGAGAGACTTTTATGCGGATCACCCCGTCGATGGTGAGTTAGAAAGCATGTATAAAAATGTGTAATTTAATTTCCCTTTGGTCACCAGTTCGGAGAGAACCACATTTCTTACAGATTTGGACGAAATGAAAGACTTAATTTACTCTCTGTTTCATTGCAGTTCAATGGTCCAGATTATATTTTTGGTTCAGCAGTTGTTGTTGCTTTTTTTACTTAATTATCTGGGTATTCATTCATGTGTTTTTTTTTTCTACAGCATCTAATGGATCAAATGAGGACCGTGGAGAGGTGGCAGATGAGGACAAGAGAATTATTACAGATGATGAGATCATCAGCCTCTCTATTGAGTTCTTTGATCACAGCAGGTAGGCTTTGTTTGGGTTTCTTCCAATAATTATTAATGCTACATTTTTTTAATATTGTTCTTGACAGAGTAGCAAACTTATTTTTTTAATTCAGTTACAGTGGCAAGAAATGTCATGATTATAATGCCATAATATGATTAAGAAAGTGTTCTCTGGGCTTGCCTAATCACAAATTTGGAGACATTTTCAAAATCAGTCAACCCATTTCACTGAAAAGTGACTTATTCTTTTCATATATATATATATATATATATATAATTTTTTTTTTTTTTTTTACCATACTATATTTAGTCTTTG